>CAXITT010000181.1:609159-676370 GCA_964033795.1 Lymnaea stagnalis | reverse complement strand
CCCCCCCCCCCATAAAATATTTTGACCACACAAATTGAGTTATAGCATTTTTATTAAAGAACTGTTACTATAAATAAAATGTTTGTCAGACGGAAATGACGATGAATAAAGACCAATAAAAAGCCGAAACAAGCAAATTTCAAGCAAAAATAAAAAGCCAGAAATAATAATTATTTTTAAAAAAAATATGCTAGACTAATTGTAGGCAAAAATAAATGTTAATATTGGTCAATTTCGTAAATTGAGATAAAGCAAATAAAAATTAAAAAATAAAGAATTAATAAAAAATCAGCCCCAATAAAATAAAATAAAATAAAAATAATGGTTATATACATTTACATTGCTCGCTGCCACCCTCACACGATATAACTAAATGATTACAACCCCCTAAGTACCCCCTTTGCTTTATACAATATGACCACCGTCCCATACCAGTCAGTAATTTCGTTACGCTACCACACCCTGTCATGTTCGCGGCTGTGTTCTAAATTATAAAATATTATTTGTGGTGCGTAATTCTAAGAACCAGCCCAAAAGTCAGTCTCAGTTAGTCAGTTTATATCTTAACTTGAAAATATTTAATTATTTTAAATTTAAATGACAAATTTTTTGTAAAAAAAAAATAATAATCTGCTTTACATATTTTGTTTGTTTGTGTAAGGCCATTTCGATGTAATCTCTGCAATATTGATAACGCGGTAGCTAGAGAACTCTAGTCTTATGGCCTGATTTGTTGTTTATCCGTTGTATTAATTTAGTTACAATAGTCCTGTTTCAGACCTTTCGCGATCCATCACGCTGGTCCCGTGGTAAGAAATACAAATTTATTTAACATAGAACAATTAAATTTTATCAATTTCAAATATTTTGACCAAATGTTCATATCTGTAGTCAAATTGTAGAGTGTGTTACAGTTACAGTGTGAGAGTGTACGCCTACGCCTTAACTTAGTAACTTAGTGTAAGTGACATTTTTAGTTTTAGACTTACTACTTACACTTACACTGTCTACATTCTACAACATTAACTTTAATTACTTTATTAAACAGTATCGTCTGACTCGATCACATAGTGTAGTTTCACACTTGCTTTCGTCCATTGCAACAGATTTCAGTGATTTTTTATTGACCGAGTTCAGGCAAGCTCCAAGAGTCAAGAGTAAGAGTCAAAGATTAGTGATTAGGCTATTCAAGGCTATTGCCTTAGATGCCATAGTATTGCTTTTGGTTTGTGAGTTACTTTTCCTATTTATTCAAATTAAAATCAAAGTGATTCAATTTAAGAAAGTAATCTATTTTAAATTTATTGGTATGCTAAAGAATGAGCAGGAAAACATTAAATCATTAATATTAATAGTAAAGTAGAAGTCTTAAGTATTAGTTTATCATTGTTGTCGAACCAGTTTTCATAGTGATTGTTTTGAAAAAAGAGACTCACAATTCTTTTACTAATAGGCTTAATAGGACTTTGTACTAGACGAATATAAAGTCAATGATAATCATAGTGTACTTTGTTAATGATGACTTAAGTAGTGCATCTTATTTCATTAATTGAACTCACCCCATGAGGGGCATCCAGCACATAGCTCATGCATGCCTGAAAGACCTTCCTTTTGTTGATGATATAAAATATAAGAGCAATGGAGAATTTGAAGAATATGTACAAAGCAGTTCTAGGAATTTATTTCAATAGCTGCACATAATTTGTTTAATGCAAATATATATCAAGGATCAATAGGGATAGGAAGACCCAAAATTAATAATAATAATAATAATAAAGTTCATTTCAAAAACACGCTTCATCCCCAAAGGCTCGAAGCGCGGTACAAAGTCAACAAAAAACAAATCTATAGTTTACCACATTTAAAACAAACGCAACACGACAAAAACTAAGTACAAGCATACAATGGCAAAGTCTTTCTAGCCATTTCAACCATAAGCAACANAACAAATCTATAGTTTACCACATTTAAAACAAACGCAACACGACAAAAACTAAGTACAAGCATACAATGGCAAAGTCTTTCTAGCCATTTCAACCATAAGCAACACAGCCATTATGCATTAACTGGAAAATAATGTTGACAATCATTTACAATCATGTTGACAATTACCTGGGCAAGAGATGTCAACAAAGATCTGGAGAGACCTAGAGGAGATAGCTAGTAACTTGTAGGCTTGGAAAGACATTGTTTAAGGCCTAAGCTCCACTGGGAGTTGAAAAGGCACAGAAGAAGAAGCACATATTCACCTTATGTGACAATATAGATATATGTTTTTCATATTTTTTAAAATTACCTTAATATTTTTTGTTTTGTTTTTTAGGTAATCTTATGAAATGGCTTCTGCCAGAAAAGAAAAAAATGAAAATGGATTAAATGGGCAAGACATTGTGGCTTTGCACACACAAACTGCACATGATTGGCAAACAGAGAAACGTATTCATAAGGATTTCTATGATGATGGCACTTTAACATTTTTTTGGTATGATAGAAAACTAAATTTTGAAAATTGAAATTCTTTTAAGAACTCTAAATTTCCATCCATTTGATATTTTTATACAAATATAAAGTAACAAGCTGGTCAACGATTGTATTAATATACTCATATACTCAATTATTATTAAAAACTGGATGTCATACAAGCATTTGGCAACATTTTATTAAATTGTTGATTTCATTAAATCTTAATGAATAAAACTTGTAGACTCAAGAAATGAACATAGCTGTTCTTTACCTTAAATGCTCCCTGAAGAGATTAAGTTTCATTTTTTGCTGTTAAAATATTATTAATTATTTCCACATTACTTTAAAGACATGACATGGTTTTATCTTGATAATTTTTCTTTCAGGAGGGCTCACACTATTTCAGCTCTTGTTGTCTTCAGTGGAGTACTGGTTTACGTCGCCCTCGTTGAGGAACCATCCCCTGACAGGGTTTACAATGCTAAAAGGTGGGATCAGTGATATTTTATGGAATATGACTCACTGTTAAATTTTCATTATAATAACTCAACTCAGGTTGAAAAAAAAAAAAAAAAAAAAGTTACCAATTTTTTTTTGATTACAATGCTAAAAGGTGGGATCAGTGATATTTTATGGAATATGACTCACTGTTAAATTTTCATTATAATAACTCAACTCAGGTTGAAAAAAAAAAAAAAAAAAAAAAGTTACCAAATTTTTTGTAACCATTAAAAATTATTTTTCAGAAAAGTAAAATGCTAATAAATATTCACATGTTTTGGGCTTACAAGGTAAACACTTTCTGTTAAAGGTTTTTGGTTTTAATTTTTGGAAAATCCATGTTTTAATACCAATATTTTTTATTGGGTACAAATTTCAATTAATATTTACATCTAAATTTAACCAAATAGTTGTGTCTTAGTACTGCCTAATTATTGAATAGGTTCTGGATGTCATTGTGCAGAGCAACTTATCTATGTATACTTTAGAAAAAGTTGCCTAAGATGGAAAACTTGTGCTAAAAATTATTTACTTCGGCATGGCGTTAGACTATTTCAAAAAGGGAATCAGAATTGTGATTTAAAATGTTTTGACTGCTTTTTTGCCTGTGTCTCAGCTTTAGTGTTTGCAAAATGGTTCCAATTATGGCAGCTTAAGTGTTACATTTTTAGACTTTATGAGGCAGGTACATTAAGGTTACAACTCCTTACTCAAAGAAGGTTGTTGAAACAGTGGTGAAGCAAATCAGCTCTTTTTTAGTCATCTTGCCCTGATGACCAACTTTAGTCTCAAATGTCTTCTTACACATGTCTCAGCCCTACAGGTTTAAGTCTATTGTACAATAAAAGTATATCTTCTTTTGATTTCATGAACTAGAGGAGAAACACTAAACATGATTTTTGTCTAATGCTTAATTGCTTAAGATAAAACATTTAACTGTTAATACATTTTTGGATTTAAAAGAAAAGAGTAAGAACTGTTTGCAATATTTCAGTGTTTGTCAGGATTATCAACCTTTGCGAATTGCACTGTTTGCCATTGTTCATCATATATCGGAAGCATTTAGCCTTTGCATATATATTAGGCAGATTCTGATGGTCCCCCAATCTTTATGTCTATACCATGTAAAATTGTCTATGAAAATAGCTTTTGATTTATGCTAAAAATGAAAGTACAAAGTTATTCTTGGCTTTTCATCAGAGGGCTTTTTGCCATTATTTTGGCTTTCTTGTTTTTTGGAGTAATCAACACACCAGATGGTCCATTTATCAGACCTCATCCTAGTAAGTTCTTGAATCTTTTGCTATTTAAATGTTTTTTAAATTTCTTATTATATAGTTATAACAAACTTTTTTCCTACTTTTAGTGGGATGAACAAAATCAACATTAAAGTTAAGCAAACACTCTCACAGAAAGTTTGCTACCTGTCATATAGCTATTGATCAAGTCCACCTAACCAAACATGGATATGTAAAGATAAGAATTACTCATTGTAAGCTTTCAACATATCAGAAGTGGCATGGAAAGCCTGAACTAAATACTTGTTATATTAATTATGCCCCTGAATACCTGGATATAAGGTCACATACATTGAGTTTTAAGCATTGATAAACTGACCCTATTATGACTTAATAATTTTTGTTTAAATAACATATTTGTGTGTCGAGTTTTTGTTTAAACTATCTATTAAAAATTGGTGGGTTTTTTTCAGTATTATGGCGTTTGATTCTATGCATGAGCATTGTCTATGAATTATCATTGGTCTTTCTGTTGTTTCAGGTATGTGAATTATTTTATGTTGTACATAATAATGGATGTTAGATTATAATATTAATTATAGACCTAGTTGTAATTGTAATACTTTAAAAAAAATATACTTTTCAAGACTTTAAGATTCTGTTGCTACTTTAGAACTACATTTATTAAGTATTTTTGCTTGTTTTTTTTTGTCAGAAACATTTAGAAAAGATGGCATTAATGGATGAATGCCTTCAGTTAATAATTTTTGGCATTGAAAAATATATTCTGTGAGGATCTTTTGAATAAGCTTTGAGATTTTAGATTTTTTGTGAGCTGGGATATACACTTTATTCAAGATGTTAATAAGAATCTATTTTATGACTTCTCAGGATGTCCATTCAGCACGTGTCCTCTTGAGACATTTTGATGGAACTCTGGGACAGCCTCTCCCAGAAAAAGACTATGGTGGAAATTGTCTTATATATGACTACAATCATACAGATCCTTTCCACAATATGTGGGTACGTGCTTCTGAACCATCATTAGCCGTCATTCATTTATATGTTAAAAAATCCAATTTTTTCAACCGCCAATTAAGATTTTTAAAAGCAAAGAAATGATATGAAAAAGGATCTGTGTTTTATGCATGTCCATTACCATCGACATCATTTGAACGTTTATTGTAACTGATTGAAGAAAAATAAAAGTCTGACCCTTTGTTTTTATTATCAGGACAAGTTTGATGGTTTTGTTCCAACGCACTTTTTTGGTTGGTGGCTCAAAGTAAGTACTTGCTGTTGACGTAAATACCATTCACTCACCACTGTCACTGGTCTAAGCATTGCCAAGTGGTAGATGGAAGTTAGCGTTATGTTTAAACTTGTTTTCGTTAATCTCAAGATGATAAAAAAATGTTTTAATGCACTATGTTTTGATTTTTTTTTCTTCACACTTTCCAGACTTTGATTTTAAGAGACTGGTGGCTGTGCACAGTTTTGAGCATAATGTTTGAGATTTTGGAATACACTTTAGAACATCAGCTGCCCAACTTCAGTGAATGTTGGTGGGACCATGTAAGAAACTTTTCACCCCCACCCTTTTATAAAAAAAAAAATGTACATGTTGCAAGAACACACACATATACTTTTGTAAAAGCTTAACCAGTTCTTAATAATTTAAGAGAAAAATTATTTGAATACAACAAATAAAAAAAACAAAAAATATAAATATGTGCTAACAATGGCATTCATGGATTTAAATTGTATCAATAAATATTCTCTAAAAATTATTTGATTTCATATGGTTGTGTTTGCCAGCCCTATATATTATAATTTTTTTGTCTAGAAGTCAGTGTTATTGTAACAATTGGATAATTAAATATTTGGGATTCTTTCCTTGACAGTGGATCATGGATGCTATTCTGTGCAATGGTTTAGGCATCTATTTAGGGATGAAAACATTGAACTATTTGAGCATGAAGCCATACCACTGGCGGGGAATGTGGAATATTCCAACCTACAGGTAAGTTCTATATTTATTGTACTAGTGTTACTATGTTACAATTTTTTTTTTTTTCCACAAATATTAACTAAAATTGTTGTTCAGAAGGTAAAATGAAAAGAAAAAAAAAAACTTTTCAGAAGAAAACAAAATTGTGTTTTAAATCTTGTAAGTTTATTTCTTTTTCCAAATATAACATCTTGAATTCAAACTAAAATGACACAACTCTTTCGCTGCATAACTTTTCAAATGAAAAAATTTACATTTTTGTCAAAGAGCAAAAAAGATTGAGAGGTTGGGTTATTAAATATTAAAAATATTATTGTTTAGTTTACAAGGCTAAATTTGGTATCAAATGAAAGATTTTGAATGTACTATATGTTTTTAAACTTTTTTCTTCAGTTTAACTAAAATAAGTAACAGAGAAGAAACTTAAAATTAAAATGTGAAAACATGATATGCAAAAATTTTTTCCCCAAGCCCTTTGATTTAGTGATATATCAACTTCACTGCTATAACTCAAATACTCTAAAACTCCTGCTATCGGAATCATGCTATGGATCTAAATCATCTTCACTAACAAAAGAAATAATATAAATCATTTCCAAAACTTTTTGAGCTGTTAATCGTCTAGCTGAGGGTAGCTATAGCAACAGTATTGATAAAGAAGAAAAAAAACAGCAAAGAATATAAATAAAATAATACTTCAAATGACAACAAATAAACCTTGGTTTGGATCATAAGCAATGAATTACCACTCTTCAATGTAAAAATCTAATTTAAAAAAATAGCTCTTAACCGAGAAATAGCAAAGAAACAACTATGATAATGAAACAGCAAACAACGCGTTGGTCTGTGCTTTTAAATATGGCAGATGAAGGTACTGTGCATTGCGCCACAGTGAAAGAGTTCATTTCATAACTATTTATACTTGAATTGTTTATTATAAATTTGTCTTGTTGTCTCTGTTTAGGGGCATGTTAAAGAGACTTGCTCAGCAATTTACACCTCACAGTTGGATGGACTATGACTGGAAGCCCACATCAAGCCTCAAACGATGGCTTTCAATGCTATTTGTTATAGCTATTGTAGGTTTCTATAGTTTTTAAATTTATTTCATTTTCTCCTCATTGTGTAGATTTTTTTTTTTTTTTTTTTTTTTTTTTTTTTTTTTTTTTTTTTTTTTTTTTTTTTTTTTTTATTTTTTTTTTTTTTTTTTTTATAAAAAAAAATTTAAAAGATTTTTTATTTTTTATTTATTTTTTTTTTTTTTTTTTTTTTTTTTTTTTTTTTTTTTTTTTTTTTTTTTTTTTTTTTTTTTTTTTTTTTTTTTTTTTTTTTTTTTTTTTTTTTTTTTTTTTTTTTTTTTTTTTTTTTTTTGTAATTCAGACTTACTAAATTTCTTATCTGCATGATTAGTAAAACAAAATTAGAAGGCATTTAAGTTTTTAAGCATGTCTTATTCACTTTTTCTTATTTTTGTTGTCTTTTCATTTTACAAAAGAACAAATTGGTTATATTTTTGCACTTTCAGTTTTTGCTTGCCGAACTTAATACATTTTACCTGAAATTTGTGTTGTGGATTCCACCGGAGCACTATCTGTGTCTCAGTCGACTGGTCTTCTTCCTGTTTATGGGAGCGGCTGCTATGAGAGAAGTCTTTCAATATTTGGATGATCCGTAAGCCATGTTTTCACCCAAGACAGTGGAAAATAATCTAATGGAAGTCTCAGTGAACTAAAATAAAGGGTCTTATTTTAAGCTCATCAAATTTATGGCACTTTCAGTTAGGCTGCGACTATTCGCACCCCGGTATCAGACGTGAGAGGTTGGGATTAAAATACTATTTAAAATATTATTGTTGGGTTTGTAAGACAAAATGAGGTATCAAATCAAAGATAATTGAATGGACTATATGTTTGTAAACTTACTTCTTCAGTTGAGCTAAAATAAACTACCACAAATGACATCCGAATGGGATTTAGTCTAAAGGGCCCCGGTTCCGAATAGTGGCTATGCGCACCTCTCACTTCTGATACCCGGGTGTGAATAGCCACTTCGTTTCAGTTATGTCTTTTTGGGATTAAAAATAGTCCCTTAACTCTTTCCTGCTGGAAAAATGAATCTTTTTTTTTTTCTTTTTAAATCACACAGATTTACGCCATCTCTGAAGTCTTCGGTTGGGGGGGGGGGTATGTGTATGAAATAAGAGAAGTGTATTAGGATGCAGCACGTGGGGCGCCCCGAAAGGGGCATTTAGTTTTAATTGCATCTGGCAGGAAGGGGTTAATATTTTTTTTTTTTTATTTTTTAATTCCACCAATTTTCCCCGTCTCCTAATGCTTTTGTTTGGGGGGGGGGGTATGTGTATGAAATAAGAGAAGTGTATTAGGATGCAGCACGTGGGGCGCCCCGAAAGAGGCATTTAGTTTTAATTGCATCTGGCAGGAATGGGTTAATATTAGACATTTAATAATCCAAGGGGTTATGATTTTGTTACTAAAAGGATTAGAATTGTATATGCTAATGAAAATTGAAATTAAAGAAGAAAAAATACTAGAGAAAAAAAAATGATCATTAATATAGTACAACTAGTATAAGACACCAACAAGTAAATAAGACACCAACAAGTAAATGAGACACTAGATATTGTTTGATGTGTTATGTGTTTATAGTCCTTGTTGTGCTTAGAATTACTAAATTGCAAGAAATCTTTTTGTAGCTTTTTTTTTTTCTCCTTTCAAAGCACAAAGTAGCGCTAGTGGTTTTGCTCAATTAGTACACACTAATGTAAAAGTTCTTTTATTTTAATTACCTTTTGTTATTCCCATAATCCATTTTCAAACACACTAATGGCGTCACCAATTTAGCATTCACTGGAAAATGCTTACCATTCTTTCTTACAACACTTTAACAAAATTCTACAAATTTTGATTTATTTTAACCCACAATACTGCAACAAATTTCAACTAATGCCCTTTCATTTTTTTGTTTATCGACACTAGATTTATCATTTCACATCACAGTTGTATAATTTTCCTCACTCAATGGTTCTATGTTGACACGTCTCTAGAAAGTGCAAGAAGTTTGGTCGCCAGTCATGGGTCATTGCTGCTATCATCATTACCGAGTTTCTGATTGTGCTCAAATTTGACTGGAACACAGTGACTAAGCCGTTACCTGGCCCCATCGCTGTGTTTTGGATCCTTGGCGCCTCATGCCTTGTTATCTGGACTGTGCTTAAGTTTTACATCCTGAAGGTAAATCAATATTTAAAATCCATAACTGTGTCTCTTTATAAATGTTTCATTTTAAAATTATTATTAGTGAGCGCAGAGTTTAATAGACTGCTGGGCAATCAGTTAGTTACCCTGATTATTTTACAATTTTATACTGGGAAATTGGTACTGTATGGCTCTGTTGCTACTTAAGACGGTGACCATGATAAGATTTAAATCTGCTCTGTTGAAATTTAGCATTCCATAATATGTCATACTGGCTGAGCCAGAACATCAACATAACACCACACAACCTCCACAACTCCACAAATACGGTTAGTCATTTAATGGCGGAAATCTATTAATAGAACATACGGTTGTACAGTCTGGCCAATCTCATTAAGATATTAATAAAACATAAAACATCCTGTCATTCCGTTTGGCTAATCTCTCAACAGCTTAGGTCTTTCTACGTTAATGTGAGCCAGCATTGTGGGCTTTAACCCAGACGAAAACATATTTGTACAAAAGATTTTACAAACAAATTGTTACTGCTAGATGCATGCGGAAATACATTGTTAGAAAGCCATGTTTTACAAATTACATTGTCTAAAAATAGTAACATGACATAATGTGATGTGACTTTTTCGGGTCTTACAAATGATAAACCCTACAGGAAATAGTTAACTTATTTATGTTTTAATGAGGCCCAAGTGAAGCATAGGACTTACCAAACTGTCACTTTTAAAGCTGTGCACATAAAATATATGAATTTACCTGAGCACACAAACCAATTGGGTAGAACTTAGCTCCTTACAATGCATCAGATTGATGGATAAAAGAAAAAAATTATTTAAAATAGTGGACCATTTCATCACGACCAACCTACAGATTGAGTGGGGCACGCCCTACAGTTTGAGTGGGGCACACCCTACAGTTTGAGTGGGGCACACCCTACAGTTTGAGTGGGGCACACCCTACAGTTTGAGTGGGGCACACCCTACAGTTTGAGTGGGGCACACCATACAGTTTGAGTGGGGCAAACCCTACAGTTTGAGTGGGGCACACCCTACAGTTTGAGTGCGGCACGCCGTAATCATGTGTAATGATGGAAGTCTCAGCATGCAGACATTGGGTAAAGCTAGACCTGGCTTTGCGTGCTACTGGGAGCAATCATTTCCCTGTTGTAAATGTTGGCAGCTTGCCACTAGTGCCAGCAGTACTTGTCATGTTAAACTGAAAAGAAATCACAGAGGAGCTCAATATTTTATTTCAAGCATTTCAAAAAATTATGTTTTTTGGAAGGTAAGCTGCACCAGCCTCCCTTTTGAAAACGCTGCACCAAAAAAAAAAACAGAAAAAGGTTAAGAACCCTTGAATTTGAAAGATATTTTATTACCATCTCACTAATTGCATCATGGCATCTCACACTACACAAATTTCTGGAATCCAACTATGGCCTACTTGAACACAAAGTAATGAATGTTTCTCCCTGCACAGGATGTGAAACATGATATACCAGCTAAGCTGAAAGAGGAAGGAGATTCTGGTGGTGACAACAACTCTTTGCGTGATCAGTCAGCTCCCAGGACATTGATACGTCGGCTGGCCAGGAGGACAGACTGAAGACCACCCGAATGATAGCCTAAACATGGGGATTCCTGGAGAAGATATTTTTATTGTGTTGCAAAGTGGAGGGAACTATCCCAAGAGGTCTCTGGCAATTCGGGTGTGTTTGGTTGAAGTGTGTGTGAGAGCTTTATAGTGTTGACATCCAGAATGATCTTTTTGAATATTTGATATTGTTTGGCCTCAGAGATTGATCAAATGGTGAGATTTTTATATGAAAACGAGGTGTGTCCAAGTTTTAAAAGTATTATAAGAATCGGCTGCATAATTTTTTGATATGTTTACTCTAGAAGAAAAAAATCTATACATTTAATAGATGCGGATCTCTTTATTTTGTGTTTTTCCTTAGCCGGCCATCATCAAAATGCTATTACTAGAATAAATATACCATTATATATAATTTAATTTATATTTTAAAATTTTAATTTAATCATTGCAATGTCTACAGGTGTTAATTTTACAATATAAAATCTGAAATGGGAGTTTTTCTTCAATTTTTTTTCTGAAATAGTAAATGAACATTCTAACAGTGTATATAGCATTTTATTTTGGACTGCCTTTCAACTTTTGGTCTTGCTTCATCTTGGATTAACTTCTGAGGTTATAGAATTGAACATTAATTTTTCAGCTGCATTGAAATTTAAAACTTTTTTTGCCATTTTCTCAGCTGCCATCTGTTTGGGGATTGATTGATCCACAATGAAACAATAGGTCAACCACTGATTTTTTTTTTTTTTAGTCTATTTCTTATTATTTAACATTTAGACCTGGAATGCACTTTGCAGTGTTAAAGATGCTGTTAGATCATTAGTGGACCCTTTTTCTCCGTGAAACTGCTGAACAAGAACATTTTTGTTTAGGGATGAAGAATTTCACAGTTTTAAATTTGACCCTTGTTAATTTTTCTCCATATACAGGTAACAACATTTGCAGTTTTTTTTTTTTTTTTATTTTTTGTCAGGTTAAAAAAAAAAAAATTTCAAAATTTTTTTTTTGTTTAAGGATAAAAAATTTCAAAGTTTTAAATTTTTTTTTTTTTAATTTTTTTCCATATAAAGGTAACAACATTTGCAGTTTTTTTTTTTTTTTAATGATTGCCAGGTTAAAAAAAAAAAAATATCAAAACTTTAATTCCATGAACACCCATGGTGTATCTTCATATTTTTTTTGGACCACACATGTCATATTTTCATATTTTGTAGAACCCATTTGTGGATTCTTCAAATATTGTTTGTGAAACACTAAACACGATGAGATTTGATTTGACTGTAGAATATAACTCTGGTCGGTCATTTCATTAAGATATATATTGGATCAAATCCTTAACTAAAACAAATATCAATCTATTTCTTGGTCATCATCCCCCCTCCCCTTTTTTCCTGAGACCGTTCATTTACTCACATTTGATGTTTATTTATTTCAACTCTTTTAGTTGTGCATTTATTGATCAAAATCTTAACATTTTATCAGCTAAAGCCTGCTTAAGCTTAACGAAAAAGCAAGTTCTTTAAAATGTGTTCTTAAGTCTTTATGATTAAATAAGGAGGTGAGAAACCAGAGTCCCACCATGTTTCTTATGAATGTTTTTTTTTAAAATTTATTTATCTCCTTTCATTTTGACCCCTTTAAAATATTTTTAACCTTTTCTTATGAAACAAATACTTGTTGGTTCAGTTTCATATAAAATCGTCTCATTTTGTTCAAAACTGTGCAAATTTCTAACTAAACTTGTGTTCAGAGTGACTTCTCATACTGATATGATGGAAAAAGAGTTGCGTTAAGTTGCAATAAGTGTAGGATAGCATAAATGTAATAATTGAATTGATAAATTTGATGAATCTACTATTTCAAATTATTTTCTTTGGTGTCATGCAAATAAAAAAAATAAAATAAAATGTTTTAAATTTGATGGACATTTTATACCATGGGGAATAGTCCTAAAAAAAAAAAAAAAATCGGCTTCTTCTTGCCTCCCTTACAACATCTCGGTAACGTTTCAAAAGTTTTACATTTTCATTTGTGTTGGTCTTTCCTTGTTTGCTGAAGAAGGCTGCTTGTCGACACTTTGGTATTGTTTGCTGAAGAAGGCTGCTTGTCGACACTTTCATTTTGTTTGCGTCATTTTTTTTTGTTTTGAGGTTTACCATAAACTTGTTTCACCCATTTCCTTGTTAATGGAGCTGAGATTTCTGAAAATGCTTGATATATTTTACACTCTGCTAGGGAAGCTAAGATATCAGAGCCTGTTTGTTATGTTTTATTCTTTCCTGTATAGGATGTTTTATTTCCACACATCTTGCACTTGTATTTAGATTTATTCTTTAATTGATATGCGTATTGAAACTGTCCAATTGCAAAGGTTCGCCTGTCTCCTCTCAAAGGATTTTTATATAAGCTAAGATTATATGTCTATAAAAATCTAAGTTTATTAAAACTGTATGAATATCATGTTATATTGACCCAGCGGAGGTCAACTTGTACTCACTCCAGTCCATCTACACATACTCTTTGTCTGTACATAAAGCTTTTCTTGCACAAATATTTAGATGTGATTCAACAACCATCAAAGAGTATTGCATGTCATATATGTTTATGTGGCCAGGATTTGACAAGTGTTGCATGTCATATATGTTTATGTGGCCAGGATTGGATGAGCTGATAAAAGCGCTTTTCATTTTACTATTTTTTTTGTTTTGTTTCACTCGTACTCTGCTCCATTTAAGTTAATATACGCTAACCTGAAATGAGGGTTAAATGAAGTCATTGTTTCCAATGTTCATCAAAATGTTCAGATTCATATCCTGAATCTTTTTCAGATTCATATCCTGAATCTTTTTCAGATTCATATCCTGAATCTTTTTCAGATTCATATCCTGAATCTTTTTCAGATTCATATCCTGAATATTTTTCTTGAGATTAATTTCTTTGCATAACTTTGTACTGTCTCTCATCCACAGGCAGGTGGCTTTTAAACCAAATATGTTCATGTCATGATGACCCATTCCACTGGCTTTCTTTGTTGTAGAGATTGATAAGGGCGGTTAAGGGGATTACAAATGAAACTTTCACAGAAGATCTACGCTTACCTTAGATGTCAGTATGAGCTTATAGCCTAAAATGTTCTCCTTTCAGTTTCAGTAAATATTCTATTCATTTTGGGGCATCTAAAAAATTATAAAGTTTAAAAGCCCAGTTAGGAAACATCATTTTTAGCAAAGGGAGGGAAAGCTTATGATTCTTATCCTTTTCCTACAGGTTCACCCTATATTAAAAACAATTTGTCTGATTCACAGTGCTGGGTTTAGACTTTAGCTGACCATGTTACAGCTTAAATCTTCATTATTTTTTAATCTTTAACCATTTGGGATAGCCCCTAGATCATAAAAACCTGATGTTAAAATCAAGTTTTATTTTTAAAGTTTTTTTTTAAAGTAAATGCACTGACACATTTTTTAATAAATATTTCCCATGAATTTTCTAATTATTTTCCATTAAGGAGAAATAGATGTTATTGTCACATTTTTTTTTAATTGCTTGGAAAAAAAAGTTTCCAAAATTTAAAATTGAATTCTGCTTTTGATGAAATATTGAGCCAAAGAAAAAAAAAAGACAATATTATAATACATTCCATGATTTTAAAATCAAAATTAGTCAGGCAAATCACCTTTATTACAGTCAGTGTCTATAGCCTGCTGTCTATTTATACAACCCTTGTTGGTATATGCAGAGATCTATCTGTTGTCTGTCCTAGCTTGGCAGCAAACAGGGAATATCTTGCCTATTCATCACTTGTTCATCAAATAATTGGATTCAGTTGAAGAAAATGTCTGCAAGCATGCTAGATAATCAAAAGTAAACCACTTTCCCAACAGAGCAACGTTGAATGTTTTCATCATTGGTATATTAAGACTAATTATTGAAATATTTAAAATTATTGAGAGTGTTTAAGTGAAATTGATGTGTTTTCATGAATATCTAGATTTCAAATATCAAAATCCAATCATGAATGGTATCTCTTCATAATATAACACTGCAATGTGATATAAATCAAATAATGTTTTTTATCAAGCATGCAATCAATATTCAGGATACAGAACAGAGGTGACAAAATGTTTTAAAATATGACAAATGTATATATATTTTAAAACCTTTCTTTATAAAATGTTTACTTTTTGTTATAAGTGACAATTTTATTTTTTAAGTTCTGCAGTCCCATTCAATGAAAAATTTAGAAGTCCGTTTTCAAATTTTGAAAATTCATTATTAGATTTATAACTATGCATAACAATTTGTAAGGGCTGCTAGACTAGCCAAATAATTTGTAGGGGCTGCTAGAATGTAGAAAAGTTTGGGAAACACTGTAAATGATTAATTGAACCTGTTGAGATCAGATGTTTGAAGAAAAAAAATCAAAAATAAAATCTTAAAAAAGGGTGTGACTATAGATTACATTCAAAGATCTTGAACACAAAAGAACATGGAAAATTGTGGCAGTGATGTCATCCTCAGAATTGAATATTTTTATTACAGTTTGTGGAAGCTGTACAGCATGAGCTAATTTATCAATTATTTTTGACATTTGCATTAACTTATAGTTGATTTACATTCAGAGAGCAATCATTCATTCATTGTTTGTGATTGGATTTTGTGCAAAGCAGACGTTCATTTCAAGGAATTTTTGTATGCGTCTTATTTGTTTGAAGTGGTTAGCAGTTGTCCTCACTTACTGCCGCACAGAAATTGATTGACGTGTAATGCGTCCTCGGTGCTTTTTATATGACTTGTCATTCAGCCAACAAGATAATGCTATGCTAATAAAACCCTTAAACCTGTCAGTGCTTTCTATATGACTTGTCATTCAGCCAACAAGCTAATGCTATGCTAATAGAACCCTTAAACCTGTCAGTGCTTTCTATATGACTTGTCATTCAGCCAACAAGCTAATGCTATGCTAATAGAACCCTTAAACCTGTCAGTGCTTTCTATATGACTTGTCATTCAGCCAACAAGGTATGCTATGCTAATAGAACCCTTAAACCTGTCAGTGCTTTCTATATGACTTGTCATTCACCCAATAAGGTAATGCTATGCTAATAGAACCCTTAAACCTGTCCGGTTTTTTATTATTTGGTTGTGGGCACATTAGTGGCCATGGTTTTGAGCATTGAAACCAAACATTATTTATGGTGTGCGTCTGAAACTAGTAATATCACTAATATCACAATACACCATCTTTTTTTTCGAATCTATTTCCAACATCCAAATTAAAACCTTGAATTGACGAAGTGCCCTTTAACTGACATTTTTGTTAAAATGAGGAAGGCATATCCTCAATAATAATGGATTTTCAGAAAATTATATTTATTGCCTAGGCTGTAACTTACTGCCAGGTCCATCTATTAAATTAATATGGTCCACCTCCTGCACTTAACGTACTACAACAACAACATGCAGATGGTGTAATGTGTGAGATTGTATTATGAGACCATACTGTGTCATCTCCTTAAATTTATGTTTGACATGATATTGAAATACGGCACTGTAATTGGCCACATTTATGTGATTATTACAAACATTTGTATGACTAAGAAGAGTTTTATCTCACGGAGTATGACAGTTGTGATAACCAGGATTACAGAAGATGGGTTCAATCTTTAGTATTGTGATAAGAAATCACTTGTATAGTACAAATCTCCTTTCTGCTGTCTTATACACCCTGACACTTTGCTAACGATTTGCCTTACTTACATGTAACAGTATCAGTATTATCTCTCTTAATAATGAGCTGAAGATGAATAGAAAAATTAAAAATTAAACCTCTATATTTTTAAGATTGTATTTACCTTGTAGAGAAATGAGTGTCTAAAAGAGCTAATCATGAAGAGTACATGGGATGCCTTACTTTTTATTATACAGATTTGTGCAGTAAATTAAGTGTGAAAGTAGTGCATGGTTCTTTGCTGTGTAACCAAAACTCAATGACAGCAAAGCCATGACATTTGTCAGTTGGGGTTTTCACTTATTCCTGTCAATGGTATTGCTATCTGATGAATGCTGTATGTTGTCAAACCTTAAAAACACCAAGGCTAAAAATCACTTTTCCATTTCTTTGGTTATTCTGTTAAGCTCTTATTTGTCACCCAATCTGATCACCTACATGCTTTGACAAAACTTGAGAGTTTGAGTTAACTGAGAAATTTTACATGTGCAACTGTTCAGATATTTTTATATATATATATATATATATATATATATATTTATTGAATCAATGATGACAATCTGTTGACTGGCCCACTTTCTTTATAATCAATGTTTTGATATAATACTGCATGACCAGGGCTAGCAACTTTAGCCAACCCTTGATTAAATCTAGTTTCTGGACCAGGATCAAATATGGACATGTTAATCGAGTTCTCAGAACTAATCATACACTTTTTTTTTAATACTAGTATGGCATATAAAAAGGATAAAAAAATTATTAATTGTTGTAATAACTTGTACTGTGTACATTATTGTTTTCATATATCTATAGATTCAGTCTCTGTCTATGAAACACCTCATCAGAGGTCCATGGAGCCAGCTAATATTTACTTTCTATGTTAATTAAACGTTAAATATTTAACACAGTGCTAAATCTATGACCTCCTGATATTTATACAGTTTTTTTCCCTCTGAGAGGTATGATCTATATATATCTATGATCTATATATAAATCAACCTGTATTAATGCAAAGCAGCAAGGAGTCTGATGTTGTCTATGTTTGATGTGGTGATGTGCCTCTATCCATTCAACAGTTCTGTGCTTGTACATCCACACATGTTTGTAGGTTTTATATTTATTGTTTTCATATGTAGTAGATGTGCTGTTTATAAGTTATTTTAAAAATCTTAAAAGAAATTATTTTTTTTTTTAAATCACATAAGAAGTAAATGTAGTATCCTTCATACTGTATTTCATTTTTTTTTGTTTTGAAAAGGTCAATTATTTCTAATTGTACTAGTCAATTTCAATCAAAATATGAAGGTTTTAATTAGCACTGTTTGCATTTGTCAAAGTCAAAAGTCAACGGTTCCAAGTTGGAATATTTTATTTTGAAAGAAAATTTGTTTCACCACAAATTGTATTCTTTTTTTTTTCTTATTGTAAAAATATTCATACAATAAGATTTGTAAACTTGAGTTATTTATACTCAACTCATAACTGTATAGCACAGGGATGGGCAAACAATGGCTTGCGAACTAAATGTGGCTTGCGCCTCCTTTTTAAATGGCTCATGAAGCCATTAAAATATTATAATAATTAAAATGACTATAAAATGGAGAAAAAAATGAATGTGTAATTTAAATTTTTGATTGCAGATGTTGCAACCTTATGGGGTTGTTTCACTTTACTGGTGAAATCCCAATTTTCTGGGGGATATACATTTTCTTCTTGTTGTGGAGTTACGTCCTCTTGAATCTGGCTCGCAGCAAGAAAAGTTTGCCTGCCCTTGGTATAGGATATAAATATTTATTAAGAAAATAATACATTAATTTGTTTAAGATTTCTTTTTTTTTTTTAAATAAACCCTTTGAAAGTGGTAGATGAATGCTTACAAAAGAATGCTTACAAAATGTGATTTAATTTAACTCAGGTTACAAAAGATAAAAACTGCTTTTTAAAAAATATTGTTAAAAATTTATCAACATGCTAAATGGATAAAATATATTAAAATGAAATCTTGTAAATAAATTTCCATTGTGAAGATAGGAATGCTAGTCTTCATTTACCATGATTTGATAGAATGTGTGATGGAAATGAATTATAATTCTTAAAAAATCCTACATATCTACACCGTATTCTAGTAAGAGCATGTAGTACAATGAAATACTAGAACAAGGTTTTGTGGAAGTTTGAAGCAAAAAACAGGACAATTAGATGTGAACGTTTCGGCTATGGGCCTTCCTCAGCAAACAGGACAAATGAAAATACAACAAGAAACAGAGCACAGTTAAAAACCTACGTGAACGCCATTGTTGTTGCGGGAAGTAGATTTATTATCCTATCATGTGTAGAACAATGAAGCCATTGTGATATGCGACCCTCTTACATCTTGCCAGCACACTGTTACCTTTATATCTTGTCATGTTTAAACCCTCACCAGATTAAATAATTTTTTCAAGTCTTAAACATCTAGGAAATTCAAGACTTAATGAAACATTATTTTTTTTATATTCAACAGAACTTTCCATGTAACTTTGTTTTAATAACTTAAATAATGTATTGCAAGACTTAATTAATCAAGAAATTTATTTCAACTTTAATTTATAATAAGTATTACTCAAATAGTAAAGAAAGGACTGTCTTATTTCCTGGTTTCCTATTTATTTGACTACCCGTAAAACTATTGATTCCTTACTATAAATTAGCATAACAAAATTGTCCCAATGTTACCTTGAATGCATCATTAAAGACTAAATGTATTATTATTTAGTAGCTAATATCTTTTTCTGTTTAGTCACAGGAAGTTGGGAGTGTACTCTCTAAATTTCTTGATTTCTAAAAAAAAAGTATAGGTTTAGTCAAACAAATAGAGAGTTCAAAAAGAAATCACAAATTTGACCAAAATTTGATCATGGGAACTGAGAATTAGGCATACCCTGCTTTGTTAAATGAGATATTTGGTAGGCATGTGACCCATTTTAGTTGATGTTCAATATTATTTGCAATAATTAATCAATCAAAATAAAGGAGGTGAAGAGAAAGCCAACTGTAGATTTGTTGGTTCAAATTTATTTCTATTATTTTTTTATTTTTTAAAATCTGAACTGTATTTAAACTAAACTTATCTAATTTTATTTCCCTTCTCCAACCTACAGGACTTATTTTGTTTTTAGTAAGTCTATTTCAGTCTGTCCTTAGCAATAAAGTGTGTACCATGCTTTTAAATAAAGAGAATTGTGAAAAAAACATAGAACAATTAGTGTTTGGCTCTCTCTTACTGGTATGACTGTGGTGTACATTTATTTAAACAAGACTAAATATTTTTTAAATGTACAGCAATTGTAAGCCAATTCTCAGCTTCTACAAATCGCTACTTCCCAGTTGCATTGCATTAAGTTAATAAATGTGGGTGGAAGAGTCAGTGACAACTATGTTGATGGTAGTGGATACAAATCACTGAGAAAAAATAATAGCATGGTGAACTTTAATGTTCTGGGTAATTTTGGTGAAAATCTTGGTTTATTTTTCTTTAATTTTTACATCAAAAACCTTTCTCCAAACTTCTATGAACTTGTTAATGTTAACATATTTTGGGTTTGGAATGATGCTGAGCTTAAAAAGACTTGGTCAACGGGTTCAGTTTCAAAATTAGGTAGATCAATTATTTAATTATTTTAATATATTTCTTTCATCTTTCTAATGGGAAAAAACACAAGACACACTGCTGGTCATCCACTACATCCTAGTCTATTTCCAGTCGTCTTAACTAAGTCTTGTAATAAATAGGTAAGGAAGAGAGAGGCTGACAAATTGAGCAACTCTCCCTCACTTTAAACAAAATACAGCTCAAGTCAAGTCCACTTAGTCAAGTCAAAGCCTTGGTCATCTTCGCATGTTTGCATGACAAACAATAAACAAATATAGGAAGATGACAACATGGTCTAATATCTTGCAATAAAATCCAGTTGCACTAACTGTATATAGAAAATAAAGGCCCACTTTTCATGTTTAAAGCCTAATTAAACAAAACAATGATATCACATGATTTTTTTATTCCCACCACTGGCAAGCTAAGATCCATTTTTTTCTCACTCTCTTTCAGTTTTTCTATTGTCTGCTGATGAAGGCTTCCAGCTGAAACATTAACTTTACTGTCCTGGTTTTTTCTCTCCTTTAAAGCTTTCACAAATCCTGTTCTACAATTCATATCAATCAGACAAAAGAAGACATTTAGTATTTAGTTTTTAAATTTTATTCAGCAAAGTGCCTTTAACAAATGATAATATTATTAGAAAGTATTTCATCGATTTGATATCCAGGGGGATGATAAGTTCATTTCACTTATGATCCCAGTAGTACGGAAGAGCAAAAACAAAAATAAAAAATGACACATTAAATTAATAATAATATTTATAATAATGTTATTTTAGCCTATAACAGAGCAAAGTCTAATTTTTAACGATACTGGAAAGCTACTTTAAATTTAATGACTGCAAATCTTTAGGATATGTACTAGTGTTGAAAGGAAGGTTTTCGTGTGAGGGTTCAGACCTAATTTGTATTCACCTTCTCAAAGAACAGACGATCTTTTCTTTAAAAGAATTGAATTTTACAATCTCCTGCAGCTCTCTCTTTTGATCAGCATTCACAAAGCCTTTGCTTGCTGACAATTAATTGAATTTGAATGTTGAGTTTCAAAGTTAAAAAAAAAAATTAATTAATACAAAACAACTTGACTGACCTATCGGGATAACAAGTTGACTGACAAATTATTGTTACAAACATCTGGGAACATGTTTTCTTATTTAGAGCCCAAGTCATTCAATATGTGAGGCGACATACTGAACTTTTGCCTCTGCTGATTGGTCACCATTAAATTCTGTGAGAGGATAAAGAACGAGTTGACATTGATATGTAGGCCTATATATTTTTTTAGCTGCAGACTGCAAAGAAATCAGTGTAAGTATCCAAAACATCCTCTTCAAATTTGACATTCCCGGGGCACTGCAAAAATTTAATTTTTTTTTTTTTTTCAAACTTGGAGCTGAAGTGAACAAAACTTAGGTGTGAGAGTGAATTAGTAATGCTCTTTATTTACATATAATCCTATGTCAAGCAGCAAAGATGAAATAAATGAAACCAATGCAGCTTTTACAGATGCCAAAACATTCATTTATTCTGTATCATAAATTAGGCACAATTAATCAACTTTAATTGTGTAAAAAATCAGTTTTCGTTATGATACCATTAGTCATAGTAGCGTTTAAAACCTTAATTAGCATATGCGTACATAAAATCAAAATGTAAGCAAAACAGATTATGTCATGTATAAAAATACTTTTAACATGTCCAGCATATTAAAAAAATACACATTAGCGTCCAGCTAATGGTGTTTCAACTGAAAACGTAATGAGAATACCAGTATGACATAAATTGTAGCCACAACCATTCTTAAAATAATTATTATATTTTTTTGCATCTAAAACATAATGAAATTAACCTTTGTTAAAAAGTAAAACAAACATTTAATTGACTTGTTTTAAGAGAAAAAAAACCCATTGTGTTATTTGTCCATCTGGTTTCATTGACAAAATACATTACATATAAACCAGTCAGGTTCTTTCTTATAATATCAGCTGCAACACAGACATGACATATGTTTTCAAAATATATTCAATTTCTATTTTCTTTTTTAATGATTAAAAAATTAGCAGTTTTATTTTAAAAGACACATCAAGGTGTTTAATGAAACTAAACATGCAATTATTTTACACAATGTCGAATGTTGCATAAAATGGTTGTTTAAGCATACATTTCAATTTTGTGATTTATTTCCAAATTCTCAAGAATACTAATTTTAACAAATGTTGCTCTTCTTTTCAGAAGAACATTAGCTTAAAGGACAAGAGTTGGAACATTTTCTTTTTTTAATCTAAGCTCAAGGATTCCAAATAGGACAAGTGCTAGAAAAAATAATAAAGACCCCATTCTTCCCAAACCCCTGGAACCATATTACAACAATGTTGGCACTTTTTTGTTGGATATTTCCTAAAGACTCCTGCCATCTTAACAATATTAGAGGCCCTGGGCAAAGGAATGCACTGGGGCCCCATTTTTGCCCTGAACATTTTGAATAAAAATAAAGGTCTAAATCAAATAAAACACATGTATTGATAATAAATAAATACTAAATCAAAATCAATACTAGTTCAATTTAAAAAAAAAATAAAAATAAACTATGTGCTAATTACCTCGTACAGATGAACTTAAAGTGTTGTTATTGAAGAATATAATATTTATTTCTATATAAATAAACAAACTCATGGGTTATTTATTTGTTGCAGATTATTTAGTGAAGCTGAATCTTTGAAAACTTCATCTTGAAAATGAACTGTCACAGGGGCTTCTTTACACAGCAAAGGGGGCTCCTTGGCAAAGTAATGAACTGTTAGGAAAGCATTTGGGTCCCAGGATGGCCCATGAGTAATTCTTTCAGCCAATTTTGTTCCCCCTGGGGGTAGGGTGGTTGTTTTAATAAAACTAGCAACAAAAAATAGGATTGACTTTAAAATAGAAATCGATTTCCCAAAACTTTGAAAACATTCTTACAACTGCACGTTTAAGGCAAATTAAATTAACAATTTCATTAAAAATATGTGCGTAATGATCATAAAGCGAGAGGCCCAGCGTTCCTAGGCCTTAAGTTGTCATGGGCACCCTACCCCTAGAATCAATTTATGTATAAAGGCATTAAGGCAATCGTAAAGTTACATAAATATCGATGGTACCACTGATCTGAAAATATTTTTAAATATTTAAATAGACATCAACCCTGTTGGTTAAAGAAATAAAATAAGTCAAATATAACTTAAAAGTAAATTTCTTAAAATAAATATTCAGAACTTTGGTATATGAGAAGATGAAAAATAAAATGTACTAGACAATGAAATTAAATAAATCAAATAAATATATCATTGGTAAAATATTTCTACTTGAGTAGCGCATGACAATGTAGAAACTAAAATGCAGTAATAAATATTGACTAAACATGTGCTGAGATTCTAATGAATGACTAGTATAACTGCTTTTGGTAAATGAAACTTTTTGAAAAATGAAACGTTTTATGACAATAAATATCACCAGAAAAATGTAAAATTAGGACAATATGATATGTAAAGGAACTTAGAACATTTTCTTAAAAGGCACATCAACATCTTTGTAGAAATTAGATATTCAATATAATATAAAACATTTGTTACAGGTCTATAGTTTCCAAATATGTACACTGCTTTTCCATATTTGGTCTATACAAAATATTACTTGAGTTAATTCAAGTTCAAGGATATGATATTTATTAATGCTGTATTGCTTGTAATAAATTATAATGAATTTAAACATTTTATTGAATTGGAAGCACCTTTTCCTTTTCAAGAAAAATTCAAAAAGAAAGAATAAGATTGTTACGGTACTAAAAATTCTAGACCACTTAAAACTAAAAGAAATTGTGTGGTCATCTGATGAAGACCTGACTGATACCTAAAGGATAATGTTAGAAAATAAAATTCCTGCCATGTTACACTATATGTCTCCATCATTTGAATAATAAGAATCAATTTTAAAATATTGAGTATCGGTAATATAAACAGCGTTAATAAAAGTGGCGTGTTAATAAAAGAAATTGTACCAAGCCACTTTAAAAACTGAATCACATTGACAGGAGATGCTAGTAGTAAATATGTCAAGCTATGCCACCTGGTGTCATAGTTATTATTTTCAACTAGTACAGTTAACGTATCACACTGACTGGTAGATTCTTCATCTAATAACAAATCTCAAAAGAACATGAAGTTTACGTGAGAAGAGAAAAAAAAGGTATTTTGACTTGTTATCTTAAGGGTACCATGGGACATCTCCACCCACTGAACACAGGCAAAAAAGATGAATGAAGACACTCATCATTGAGGAAATATCTTCTCACACATAACTGATAATAGAAAGCTGCTAAACGTTTCTGACACCTCTAGCTTGCCAGTCAAAACAGTGTAGTAAATTTTGATTGCTTGACTAGTCTAGTTTGTAATATCACTTAGCTGAATAGTTGATTGAACAACCAGCATTCAATTGACTCGTAAGGCACTTTAATACTTCCCACCATTTTTACCAATGGCGGTGTTTGAAATCATTATCTTATTTTCAGATCTCTTTTGTGACAAATAAAACACCTTTCGTTACATTGTTTCCGTAAATAATTATAACAATGCCACAATAACAATACAAATAATTTTTTTTTCTAAAACTCAATATAAACACTATATTTTACGCGGAATTTTAGCGGAACATATTATTTGTCAATAATGGATTATGATACATGTTTATATGGGAAGAACTATCAGAAATAATAATTTTTTTTTACAAAGGCTGCTGGTAATATGAGAGGTATATTAAAATTGAGGAATGTGAGGATAAAAATAACAATAAAATAATAATTATTCAATTAAAATTTTTTTAAACTAATAAAATTATTATCCATATTGCTTTAATAGTTTAGCCATGTTTTTGGGTTTATTATAATAAATAGGTTCGGAGATATATATATATATATCTGAATGACATGAACAGTATTTGTAATTCATTAAATAAAAATAAATATTAACATTATTAATTTCTTGTGTTTGGTTTATTTTCCATAATACTCAAAAAGGTATTTACATATCTGCATATTTACAACACCACTCCCTAATTTAATATTCTTATCTCTTTTTTTTTTAGGGCAAAAATTATCACTATAGCATTTTTTTTTTCTTTCTTCTCATGAGCATTTCTCAATGGTGTTGAATTTACAAAATATCAATACATAATTATTGAACCAGCCCATTAAAACACACCTGACATGTGAAAAGTGAGACATGATAAAGTAAATTCTTTGCTGCAATTAGTACAAAGACTAGTAGAATGAGAATCTATCCATCACCAGTCATAAAAATAATACACTTGTACAATTATATTTATGTTGTTTCTTTTTAAACAAGATAAATACACAATTCTGCAATGACGGAAGCCATGTGGTCAAATTATTTAGTTACACTTTGAAAATTAGGTTGTAGTGACATTCATTTGCATGCAATGCACTGAAATGTATTGAATGCTGCTTTTTTTGTCAGCCCGGTGTCAAATCTTATCATCAAATTTAAATGAATTTGTGTTCACCTCTTTCTAAATTTTTAAAAAACATGTTTCATTGCCAGCATTGACAATGAAAGTTATTTCATCAAACAATATAAAAATATTTTTTATAAACGAATAATAACATCCTTAAAATATAAAAATGTATAGTTTTTAAAAACGTGTTTACAATTTATTAAATTGCAATTCATTCTTTAGATATAGCAAAGATATAAAGTATTTTTTTTAAAATAAAGTTTCTGAAATGGATTTCTCAAAAGAACTATATTAATTGTGTATTTTAAGATCTTTTACAGCATGAGCCAGATTTCTTGTCCTTCATATCATGCAACTGCATGCCAACTGTTTTTACTTCCATGTCTTCATTGGTGCGTAGAAGTCTGTGTAAAAAATGGAAATATTTAGAACTTGGAAATTTGTGGTTTCAACACAGAGGATTGAACTCATGAAATATTTGTGTTTTTTTCCCCCCCATGACTGTTCATTAAAGATTTCATAAATCTAAGAATAATCTGAAGCCCTTTTAAAATGAAATGTTAATTAGAATTTATACTACCGGTATTTCAAATTATCTGCATTTAATGATTTAGTGTGACCCTTACTCAAAAGGTGATAGATGAAAGTCCAAACAAAATAAAAGTATTGCAAAAATGTTACTGTTACACTAGAAAATGCAAAGGCTTAAATTATGCCACTCTTTAACATTTAAGTAATAAAAGGATTATGCCTGTAGGCATTGAGCTATTGGATAAATTTACTTTCATATAGTTAGGTTATTAAAAGTATTGGTACGACTAAAAAAACTTTGATAAAATAATAATACCTGGTTAATTCAATAACAGCTTCTGTAATATTGGCCCCATCTTTAGCACTGGTTTCTATAAACAAGGAATTAATCTCCTGAAGAAAAAAGAAGTGGACATTCAAACCTCATTCAATGTTTCTGTTGGTTATATTGTAGTTTTTGATAAATGAGTGATTTGGTGCACTTTACACAAAATAATCTTTTAAAAAAAAAATTGCATTGTTCCCTGTTGAGCACTAATGACTAATATTTTTAAGAGAAATGCTCAAATTTAAAACTTACAATACGAACAGTTCATTATGTATCAGTAGCAGATATTAAAATAAAAAAAGTACAACAAAATATTTATAGACAAATGAAACACTAGCACTCAGATTTAAATGTTACTTACTCGACTTAGCCGAACACCATCATCATATTTGACAACTCGTCTACCCTGATGTTCCAGTTCAGGCCTTGCATCTGTTTTGTTCCCAACCAACATAATGGGAACCTTTTTGAGAGCTCCATCCTGTAAATTAAACATTTTTAAATGATGAACTAACAGATGTTGCAAGTTGAGTTACCGTATGTATCAAACAAAAAACATGTCAGTTATGCATCAAACAAAAGACATGTCAGTTATGTATCAAACAAAAGACATGTAAGCTATTTATCAAACAAAAGACATGTCAGATATGTATCAAACAAAAGACATGTAAGCTATTTATCAAACAAAAGACATGTCAGATATGTATCAAACAAAAGACATGTAAGTTATGTATTAAACAAAAGACTTCAAATAATTATTTTTTAAACTTAAATTTTAATTAGTCTATGAATGTTTTTTTGATGATTCAATTTCTGAAATTAACTTTTTCAATGAATACATTTTCTCCTTATTACAACACATCACACTGCTTCCCAATATTAAAATAGAAACACAATAAGTAAAGGCTACATGATTATTTTCAAAAACTGTTTTTTTTTGGGCAGGGTATTCAGAGTTTGTTGCGTCACTTAACTGTGATGACATATAACAAGAGGGGAAGTAAGGGATCAAAATTCTGTTGTCCCATAATTATCCTAATAAGAAACTGGAAAAAAAAAAACGATAACTAAAAGTTAAATGGAGCCTTTGCATTATTTTACCAGGTGTTAAGGTCATGGACATTAAAAAAATAAAACAGATTCAATTTGCATTAAGGCCTTAAATGAAATAAAAATGTTCAGTGCTTTGAAAGGATATAACGTTGGCCAATTACAATCCATAACATTTCTTTATGCCTTATTTAGTATTATTTTCTATAATGTATTTTTCATTTAGAAACGCAGTTAAAAAGATTTTAGGTAGAAATTTTTTTTAAATTCCCAGTAATAAAGTAGTAAATTTTAGCAAGGTTAGTATTTGAATTAGTAACTAAACTATATTATATTAGCTGGTTACACCTCTGCATATGTGTTAGTTGAATTTCATGCAAACCATTTATTTCCACTACAGGTGTAGCATAAAATATAATAATTTCTGCTGTGATCCTAAATGTCAGTAACCATGAAACATTTTGCAGAACTAAGGAGGATGCCAGCTACCAAAAAATGTTTCAACACTATATTTTTACATTAGATTGATAAATATGCAAAAATTTTCCCTAGAGTAAAAAAAATATGCCCCTTTTTGAAAAAAAAAGATTTTTTAAATAATATTTAAACAAGTTATTTTTCGCTCAACACCAATTTAATTAGTGATAACAGTAATACTGCAGTGTCAAAACTGGAACATGAAATGAAAATTCAAAGCTGGGTTATCTATGGGTTTTAAAAGCAGAAGCAATTATTATTTCAATTCTTCCCTTAGTATTATAACCAGAGCCACTGTGACTGAAATTTTCATGGCATTAAAACTGAATGCTAAAAGTTTAAATCTGAAACAAATTACGCTGATGTTGGGGGCTTATACCAGTTAAGAAGCCTACATTTTTTTTTCTAAGTTTGCATCCCTGATTAAAATAATTGAAGCAGTTAGGACAGTGTGTTAAGATATTCTATTTATAATTTTTTTTTTTAGTACCTGGCTGTTGGTCTGTCAAAGGAAAACAAAGAAGTGTTCATATGATCAGTTGAAATATAGAAACGTTTTTAAACTAGTTTATTTTTTTATTTTTTTCGTAGATTCAGGTTTCAAAGCTGTAAGTTAAATATTTTTACTGCTCATTTATTTAAGTTAATAAGCTGCATTTTGTTTCATGTAGCTCCAAAAGAATTATAATGCAAAAGTCTGACTGTGGGACAAATGAAAACTGCATAATCTAATTTACGTTTGTAGCTGTACAAGTACACCTTTTCTCTTTTGCAGAAATCTCAACTAAAAACATGACACAAAATGATATCAACATTTCTCATTTAGTTTTAGTTTCAAGTTTTAACTTGCCTCAATAGCATCCACCCAGTCTCTAAGGTTGAGAAAAGATCTCTCATACGTGACATCATAAAGGAGGAGGACACCATCAGCTCTTCGAAAGTATGTTCTGGCAACACTTCTAAACCTAAAAAATTATAAATAGGAATTATGCACAGAATTCAAACTATCATTTATAGATAGATTTACTAAAATGAAATAGATGAATAACTAAACTATCATTTATAGATAGATTTACTAAAAAGAAATAGATGAATATACCAATGAGTGTGACAGTATAAAAACTACAATTACAGCAAGTTTTTTAGTAACCTTTTCCCAGCTGTGTCATAAAATCTGGCATAATAAAAATCTATGGTTGCTTTATTTTAATTTAGTGTGAGTGAACTAATACAATTTTATTAAATGGTATTACTTTTATTAAATGGTATTTCTAATGAAAAATTGTGTTCAACTGCTACATCATGATACTCATGCAGAATAACGTACATACAAATCTCTGTTTTTTTTTTTTTGTAAAAAAAATTCTACAACTAAGAATTAAATCATAACGTGACTAATCAGTAAGTACTAACCTTTCTTGTCCAGCAGTGTCCCATAGCTGTAAAGCTGTTGGTTGTCCATCCACATCCAGCATTTTTGTTTGGAAGTCAACACCTGTTACAAGACGGGTCATGTTTAAAACAAACCAAGCCAAATACATTCAAAATGAAATTTATTATTTACATACAATAGGAACGGTTAATGTGTAACCTCAAGAAAGGCAACAAACATAATTTAACAACAACTTACCTAAAGTGGAGCTTAAATTTGGAACAAATTTTCCTTTGCACAGCCTCACTATGAAACTGGACTTTCCTACAGCTGCGTCACCAGCCAATACAATCTTATACATGCGCTCTGGTTCCTTAGAGACTTTAGTCACTGCTGATAGCTATTGTAAAACAAAAGCAAAAGTTGTTTGGTATTCATTTCATCAAAATGCTTTATATTCCATATAAGATCTTCCTATAGATAAAAGCTTTCAACATTTGATTACTTGGTGTTTAATATTAGAATTATGTATCATTTAATGTCGGCATTACAGGTACTTAAAAAAAATTTAAGCCACAGAATAAATTTAAATTTCAAAAAATGTTTTGTTTAATTTATAATTTCTTAAAACAATTTCATTTGTGACAGGCAGGCAATATGGAAAACAAGAATATTAGACTTACATCTTTGGCCGGTACAGCTGGAAGCTGCCTCCTCATGGAGCCTCTACTTGACTTGGAAGACTGACTGAGTATAGATTCATCTCTGTTGAGAGACTTTTGACTACGGTTGGAGCCCCTGCTGCCCACAGACGGTGACCTCTTGTGGTCAGGCAATCGAAACGTGTCTAGATTGGATGACCTGGTTTCCTCTGTTTCAGACTCTTCATCATGTGAGTCTGGCTGTGAGGAGGATAAGAAACATTCATTTAAAATATCCCAAATAGTTTGCAATTAAGAATTTCTTAGACAACTTTTAAGCCTGATAAAATTTAAAGTAAACTTTAAAAAAAATATTGTTTGACGTCACATGACATCTTCTTATAGATTCCCAGGCATAAAGATTAATGATTTCCTTGGCAGAAAATGTACTGCCAGAAGTTCTTTAAAAAAATTGAATAATGTATCTCTAATAATGTTGTATTTCAGACTCTTTTCACAATAGATTTCTAAAAAATTGCGATGTGAACTATACTTTTAGTAAAATGAAAGCACACAGTGTACTTAGCTGCAGTGGTCCTAAATATTGCCAAGTCTAGGTAACAATGGTATAACAGGGAACACAATCAAAGAAATTATTTAACTACCTTTTTAGAACAAATTTAACATACTGCCTAGATAAATTTTTGGGAAACACACATTCTGCCTTTGAAAACAACAAACTCACCTCCTCTTCCTGGACTCTCATGCCGGTCCGCAGTCTCTTGTGACGCCGACTTCTGCGCATATCACTTTGGACACTGACACTATCAAGCTCTGTGTCATCATTGATGTCATTGATGTCCCTCATTGTTGAATGACCACTGTCTGTAAACAAAATACTAAATTACGTTAACACTATGGCTAAAAGGTATCATTCATGAGATTTTTAGTAAAGATGTATGAATGTATGGTTGGAAAATGATTACAAAGCTGTCCTTTTATCTTGTGACAAAAAACAATTAATAAACTTGTGACAAAAAACAATTATTTAACAGGAATTGAAATAAAAGAAACTATGATTGAAAATTCCTGTGGGGTACAATCTTTCTCAAAAAAAGTTGTGAGTTTTAAATAAACATGATTTAAATAAATTTGATTTAGGATTAAAAATAAAAAATAAATGATCAATTAAGACAATATTAATTTTTAAACATTTGGGAAAAAAACACATTTCAAAATGTACTGACTAGAGATAAAATGGTTGTCAATATGTTGAAAAATTACAAACAAGGATCTATTTGGGACAAATAACCCGACTACCAAAAAAATTGTTTTAACTGAGTGCAAAATTTAAAAAAAAAAGATGGAATGAGGGAGTGAAATACCAGGAGAGAGTAAAACAGGATGGTCACCTAGGTCCTCAGCCATGTTATCATCCTCACAGCTCTCATTAAGAAATCTTGGCATCATCCCTGATTCCAGTAAAGGACGGTTTCTATAAAAAAAATAATATTATTCTCCATAGAGACATTTGCAATATTGATTAGGACAATGATATTGGTAAAAAACAAAACTTATCCATGCAACTATTTTTGTATCACTATAATTTATAATTTAAAAAAGTATTTTATGTTTTTTGTACTAATAACCTATCAAAATTATAAAAAGATATGATTTTTTTCCTACTACTATATATACAATTACTTCAACAAAATGAACAGGAATGATTGAACTTCAATAACAATGCCCTTAATAATTTAAAACAAACTTACAATTTAATCAGATCCTTGCACATTTCTTTTTTTACAAATGTTATAAATACCATGATTTTCAAATTTACAATTTTTAAAATCAAATTTAAAAAAATATTTATTATAATATAAAAACAAAATTGCTCATTTGTAATTTAATTTGTTTAAAATATTTTACTGAATATATATTGGTAATATATTCTTATTATGAATAATATAATAAAATAATAAGTTAACGGGAAGGTCTAGTAGTCTAGATATATGATAAAAGTAGAATAGCATCTTTTATTACAAATCCATCTATTTGATCCATCAGTGTCTTTGTTTCATAAATTAACAGAAAAACAAAGTTCTACTAGTTTTTTTTTAAAAAGTTGAGAAATGCATATCTCTTACCCAGGATGCATATCAACATAATCACTCATGACTGAGCCTTTCCTTGGAAAGTTTGGAGATAAACTACGGTTGCTCTTTGCACTTGCACCAGACTGAAAAATAAATTTACAGTAAATAAATAATTTAAGTATTGCACACTCATACGTAGCTGCAGTGTGTCTAAATAGGATGTCATATTAACAAGTTAGATAAGTGATTTAGTGGTAAAAAGATTTAAATTAAATTGCTTTTTATGCTAATAAACATTTTTTACCTTAGTTAATGACTTAATTAAAAGAATAGTATATAAATGAAAAATATTAAAAGTCATATTTCACCACCACCGAATATTCAGAAGAAGCACTTAAAAGTGAAAAGAAGAATTTAAAAAAAAAAATAACTTTAGACAACAATTGAGTAGAGATTACTATTAATTTTACTTCATGTCTCATTAACCACTGATATTAAAAATAAACATTTAATTGGTATGACTGGTATGCTCTTAAATATTCTATTTGGGTCAATAAGATTAAAATAGGCATTAAATAAAATCAATAATATCTATTTTATCAGGTGCTACAAAGAAATAAATTGAAGGGCAATAAATATAATTTTCTGTTTCTCTTAAATTGCATAAATGAGTAACAAAGACATTCCCATGCAAAAAGACTTGTAGAGCTTAAGGACAAGAAAATCATGGTTTGTGATAATAAGCTAATGTTACATTTTGCTTGAGTGATATAACTGTGCTGCAACACAACATATTCTATGTAATAGTATCTCGCAACACAATATTTGACTGAAATAACATATGTATGAAATAGTGTGTTGCAACACAACATTTAAAATTTAATAGTTACTACTCCCCAAGGCAGTTTTAAAAAATTTCCTGCTGTGATAGAAAAATTTCCTAAGCACAAAGTGGAGTTTAAAAATAAACATCATGTGTAAATATAAAAAAAAATTAAATTAAAATGTAGAAATAAAATTACAATAAGATATGACCATGTATTTGCTTTATTTCTTATTATTGGCATATTGTATGATTTCTTTTCAATGACAGCTAAGAAATTTACAACAAAATATGCTCACACAATATATTTAATTTTGTTTAAAGTGAATCTTTAAATTCATGAGATAACTATTTGAGATTTTAACAGCTACACTTTGACAAAATAAAAATATTATTGTATTTTGAAGTTTTTTGTAGTTGTATGATTTTGATTAATTGCTTAAAATTCATAAGCTAATCTATTTGTTCATTTAAAAGAATCTATTAAGAACAAAATATTAATAGTGATGAGTTAAACAGGATTGCAGTTAGTTTGGAAAAAAAAGAGTAAACCATAAATCCATCCAAAAATTCACTTACTTTGTACAATGCACCCAGTTCAAACTACAAATTTGTGTAAATAAAGGAAATTATAAAAATTGTCTAAAAAATGTAACAAAATCTTGTAAATATTGCACTGCAGAGCATAGGTGAAACATGGCAACCAAACCCATTCAAAGTTTGCTGTCTACTAAATCAAAAGGAATTCTTTTTATTTATTTTAAAAGCAACTTCATACTTAAAATATAAGACCAAACAATAAACTTTAAAATATAGGCAATACAAATTTTCATTTTAATTTAATAGATAAATTATGTTCTTTAAAAATGTATTTGTCAAAAGTCTGTATTAAAACTAACTCTTTGATAACTTTGCTTATTTATTGTAAACAGGATTTTTTTTCCAATTTAAAGAATGTTACTTATTAAAAATCATCATTTTTTTTAAACCTAATTATCAATAGGTTTTTTGGGGTTTAAAACATAATAAATGTTGTATAGTCTTTAAAAATAATATTTTCTACGGTCAATGACTATTTAATTTGAAAAGCATAATAATATCACCCAGCCCATTACATTTCTATTGCATTAGTGACTTACATCAGTTGAAGCTGCCCTCTTGTAACTGGGAGTTCCATTTGGGACCGAGTCTAAAAGCTCTCTCAGATTATCATTGGTGTCCAGCAGTGTCTTATTGGCCTCACTGAAAGTTTTAAAAAATGAATCCATTGAGTGATAGCTATTTCTGACCAAGCTCTGTATTTGCAAAAACCATAATCATTTCAAAGCATCCTGCTTCCACTGAACACTAATAAAAAGGAAAAAGGCAGGTGGATGGGGGATTTGAACAGACAATTCTTCATCTGTGCCCATATTTTAAAATAATGATTCAAAAATAAAAAAAACTTATTTTAAAATAGATGCCAAAAAAACTTTATTTTAACCATAGTTTAAAAAAATTTCAGTGACTTTTATTGAAAAAAGTAGCAAAACAAATTCATATAGTGATGAGTTATATAGTTATATCATATACAAGGGCTTAAATAAATAGTAACCAAAAAATGAAAAAAGTAATACTTGTTTAAGTCTGCAGGAGAAGGTTAAAAGGGGGGCCCAAAATCTGATTTAAGCTTGGGTGTCTAAACTCTTCGGCATAGATTTGAAAATATCATACATTGCCAGCACTGGTATGACAAGGTAGAATATGTTGAATAAAATTAACACCATATTTTCACGAAAGGAAAAAAGGAATTTGCAATGTATCAACTTGTTAAAACAGCTTTTAACACTTATTTATTTGTTTACTTAGTTGTGAAAATAAAACAATTTTTTCTCACTTCAGACAGAGAGAAAAATCTAAATGAAACATAAAAACTCATAAAGTAATTTGTACACCTTTAAATATATGCTTAAAATGTTGTAAAATTACAGTGAAAATTAATTACTTCTATCTAATTCATTGGGTTTCTTTTGGCAACAGAGATAAGATTATATTTGAATTCTTACAAATAAATGAATATGCAGACATTTAAACTGCTGTATAACATGTTTCTTGTTTCAAGAAAAAAATATCTCACAATAATTAATTTTTCTTTAATTGTTCCTTTCAATATCAAGAAAGACAAAATACATTACACAATACCCTTACTTAAAAAAACAGTATGCAAATGATGGTTACCTATAATATAGAAATAAATTCATTAATTTAGGGCTGAGTCTTATTTTAGTGATGACAACTTGCTATATTTCAGAAATTCTTCTATTACCTTTACATTTAATTTAGGTAATAATAGAATGTGGGGATATTAATCTGAGAACTCACAGGCTCTGCTCACAAATAAATTACTATCTGATACCGTAACCAAAATCCTAAGCTTTGAGGAATGGGATGAAAAGTTTTAGTAAATGATTTATTCTAAGATTGAATATTATTCATTAGTTTAAATTTTATATTAAAAAAATCTTATCCCACAATATCCCTTTATAAATTGTTTGAATTTTTTTTATGACAGGCTTCTGTCATGATTAACCTATACTCACTGTAACATCTGAAGTTGCCGTCTGAGTTTGTCCTGCTCATTTACATAATCCTCAATGGTTTTGTTTTCACTGAAATGTACAAAAGGGGTGGGATATGAAAGACATTGCTAGATGGATGGGGAGGATTTCATCTCTATACTTACTGGAGCAGCTGCAGCTGTCTCTTTAATTTAACAGTCTCAATTAAATATTCCTCTATAGTTTTGCTACCGCTGAAACAAAGAATCATTATGGCAAAGTTGAATTTAAATCTAAATAAAAATAAATGACTGGGTAAGAATGAATTTCTCTGAAACTCAATAGCCTATTAAAACAGCTGATTACTATTTTGTGTTACATTTGAATATACTCGTAAAGCCATGAATATTTCAATGACGGTTAAAGTGACAAATCACTGATGTGTAGACCTACTCAAAATAAAATCTCATATGCAATTCCTTTATTTCTCACTTTTTGGTATAGAAAAGTTGCAATAAAATATTTGCACTTTATTTTTGCTGTAGCCATTTCCCTTTTGTCTATAATATTTTTAAACTTAAGTTAAAGTAAACTTGGGATTTTTGGATGTTAAATTTAGCCCATTAAGATTTTGAACTGATAGCCACAGGACCACTGATAGCCACAGGACCACTGAAAGCCACAGGACCTTGTATTGAAGCTCTGGGAACACAAGAGCCTTTTGAGTAAAATATTAAAATAGATAACACTAGGCCTACAATCTTCAGATATATTTATAGACTTGTGAATCAACTCTGATCAATGCAGCGTAGAATGCAACATTTTTTAGTGCTAACAGAATATTAAATATTAATGAGAAAAAAAAATTGACATGTTGGTGTTGTTAACAGTGCCAATGAAATTCTAACAAGATGTTATGTCGATTGCTTATAAAGTGTATTATCAAATCTTACAAAAGCCTCCACTTACACTTCTAACTCGTAATTTTTCTCATCTAGCTGCTGTTTCACTGCAGTCATCTGGCTTCTAATCAATGCTAAATTTGTTTGTGCATCAGTCAATTCTGATTTTAGCATTCGGTTTTCAGATGCAATTTCTTCCAGTCTTTTTTTCAGGTTCATTAAATGCTCTTCCTGACCTTTGTCTAATTTGTTCTCACCATCCTGAAATAGAAGTTATATGATGAGATATACCTTTACATAGCAAAGTTAAATAAACAAGAAACATAAAGAGGAAAATGTAACTAAAATTGTACATCAGCCCATATGAAAAACAGCTTACTTACTTCAGCCAGGTCTAAAAAAAATAGCTCAAATTTTAAAAAAAATTTACAAAGTTTTTAATGATTTTGTTTATTTGTCTTTCCAATTTTTGTTCTGAAGAATGAAAGCCCTAAGATTTTCTTTTTAAATATCTGAGATAATTAAAATTGTTTGTAATAATAAATTATTTTTTTGTTCTTTTATAGTGACATTTTAAGTGAAAAATGTCAATAAATCAATTTTCACCATATGGACATCAAGGATGAAACATCTAAGTTGATTTTTATCTTCTCTATCTCTCACCTATCAGGCTACTTCTTGTTATATAAAGAATATTGGAATAAATATTGGCAGAAGAGGACTAACATAAAAAGGGTTATCCTTAAATAAAAGTCAAAAGATAGGTTGCTTTAGTGACAAAAAAAGTATATTGGGTAAGATTTTTTTAAAATTTATTCACTTCATAAGACAAAGTAATGGATGAGACAATCAGGTTGGAAACTACTAAAATAAAATATGTTTTTTACCTGCTGCAATTTTTTTAGATTCAGTTGTAACATGATTATTTCTGAATCTAATTGGTTTCTGAGTTCTATCTTTTCTGATTCCAATCTTTCTTTTTCCTGAAATGATGACATCAATAAAGGTTAAATACTTCATATATCTAAAATTATTTTACTGCTACAACTTCAAAGTCTAAAAATGTCCCTACTATTTGTTATAAGAAAAAAAGTATTTAAAAACAAATAATTTTTCTGTACTAAAAGTTGTCTTTGAATAAAAATGTAAAACTATTTTTTTTTCCATTGTGTTTATTTTAAAGGATGTCAGATTTATCATCAACATAAGAACTTGTAAGGTCTTGAAAATAATGAAATAAACAAAACATTTATTAATTTGTAAACATCTATTTTCAGCAGTTCGCTACATAATCCAATGGCAATCTCACCTGTTTACGAACCCTTTCTTCAATACTCTGTACTTGCTGTTCCATTTCCTCTTCAAGTCTCCGCAAGTGCTTGTCATGCTCATCTTTTTCTCTGATGAAAACAAACATAAATGAAATGTTTTTGAAATCCTTTAATAATAAGCATTTCAATTGAGAGCAGCATGTTATCATTAACTTGTGTGCCAAAAATATTAAGTTTATTTTCAAGAGAAATGATGCAGTTATTATAAATATTGAAATCTGAAGGTCTCTTTGTGACAGGCCCATGCCTACTAATGAAAATCAATCAAAGCATCTGGGCTGTGCTTACAACTTACAAGGAACAAAACAGTTCATTGTTGCATCGTAAACTTATTCAACTTAAATAATAAATAGACAACTAACACTGCAAAAAATGACAAATTTTGATTCAACTTATTATTTAACACTTTAAAAATCCCTACCTTCTGTAGGTTTTTTCAAGTCTCTCATTTTCCAGCTGGTACTGCCGCACATCATTTATGACATTGAGGAGGATACTTTCAAATTGGGACACAAGTTCTGGTTTGTCTACACTATGCAAGTTCTGATATAACTCACACACTTGTTCTTGGCTGAGGAGGAGAGATGGTTATAGTTATATTATAATCTTATTTAAATTAGTTAAATTTAACTGATCATTTGTACAAAATATGTAATAAATCATAAATATTGACCCTTTTATTCTAGAGTGCTAATAGATTTGAATGTTGATTTTTGGCATTATATTAGAAGCTATAATTCAGATACAACTTACTACTTCAACTTTTCCGAATTCTTTGCAATTATTTTTTTTTTTGTGGTATGACTTGTAACTAATTTAGTAATTAATTTGTTAAAAGGCGAAATTTTTCAGCAACTCGTAAGCAGTAGAAGAATAGGAATGAAACTTGTAGTAGTACCAGAAGCAAAAGAAATAGGTAAATTCAGAGAGAGCGGCTCACGTCTATTAGCCTCTGGTTGCCTCGAAACGCACATTTTTACGTCTTAAATCGATCCCTATGCCTAACCTGAACCCTACATCGATCCCTATGCCTAACCCGAACCCTACATCGATCCCTATGCCTAACCCGAACCCTCGATCCCTATGCCTAACCCTAACGCCTAACTAACAAAGTCGACGTGGGCCGCTAAATCTGAAACAGCCAAGAAATTTTATAGAGCAAATAAAAAGTGTTGGCCCCCATTGCTAAATAAGATGCTCTTGTAATTATATTGACATCTTGATATTATACACACCTAGACGGAGATAAAATGCTAATTTCTGCAACAGGAGTTTCCGCTCTGTCAGATTCCGGAACCATTAACTGATTTCTACTACGCATGCCCGGACTGGGCGTTTCTTTGTTCTTAGGGTTTCTAACAACACCTTCTTCAAAATTAGGTGGCCGTTCTTCATCACTATTCGAACTGGATCGTTCGTAACTCTGTGCGCCTCTCACACGCCTGCTTGAAAAATTCAACGCCAATGAATCTTTCGATGGCGCCACCAAATCCTGTGAAACATTCCGAGCTATCCGCGAAGATAACTGAGAAGTGAGAGTTGATTGGTCGTATTTGATTGACAGGTTTTCTGCATTGTCTTCATCACCGAAATTTACGGTTGGTGAAACGTTTTCACTATGGGAATATTCTCTGGTTGGGGTTATGCGATGCCTGCGTCGAGCATCAAGCGACCTTGGCCTCCTTATTGGATTATTGTCTAACGGACTAAGTGTCTTCATTGCACTTTGGTTGGGGTGGTCTCCGTCGTGAGGAGCATGATCCCCCCGAGAAGTCAAGTTTTCATATAATCCATTTGGTTTGTTAGATAAGCTGAATGCATGGCAGTTAGTTCTACTCGGGAGAGCATCAGAATCTTGATCAGTGTCTGAGACTTTATTTGGAGGTGGGCACGGTCGGTTGTAGTGTTTCAGTAAATCGTCCAAGGAGATTGCGTCATCTCCGTCCGTGTCTAATGCTTGGAAGATCGCGTCAAGCTCCTCGGGCGACATGCTGAGGTCGGCGAAGAGTTCTGCAAATCGTGTTTTAGTGACGACATTTTCATTGTCGTCAAGTTTGAGATAGCTTCTTATGGCAGCGACGTCATCGACGGGAAATATATCAGCCATTTTGAAACGGTAGACAAGACGTCTTTAAAGTTTTATAGAAAATCCACACTTGTCTCTGGTCTAAAATGGCACATTGTTTCAATTGTTATTTTTTAAGTGTAAGTTTAGTGCGATGAAAACTCGGTAACACATTTATAAAAACCAAAATAAAGAGCTTCACTGCAGCACACTATAGGCCTAGAGTTCGGAAACAGAAACACGTTTAATAGGCACAGTCAAGTTTTATTACACATAGAAACTCAGATGCTGACATGATGAAATTAATATTTCCGATAGCATGAAAGTGCTTCGCTACCTACAGCTTCTGCTCACAATGAGCTTAAACAAATCACTAACGGCTCTGTAACCAGAGAAGAAGTACATCCCACACATTGACACTATACGTCACAAGAAAGCCTCCAATCAGGTTGTTTTCCTACGTATAACCTGCTACCAACAATCTGTGCCCCGTACGGGGTTTTAAATGGCCACCATCCCCCACACACTACACCGCAAGTTCGTTAAGCTGTCGTCATAATGACGTCAGAACGGAAAATTTATTTTTATCCCCGCGCAATCCTTAAAGGAATCAACACTGCCCGTTTTTTTTAAATTCTTTTTTTATACTGCTAAAATGTGTTCAGTAATTTTGGGTTTCAGTAATCTCTCCCCCACCCCTAAACTGCTCTCCCTACCATGTCGTTGGATATATCAAAGGGGATGATATGAGATGAAAGAATGTATTGAAATTTTAATCAATACGATTCTCATTTTGTGGTAAATGCGTCAAGCCATGACAGAGAGGAGAGTAATGTTGAAATATTAACGCATGGTGAGGGCATCAGCACATTGCTGTGAGAACCACTGTTTCCAGCTCAAATATTTCTTGTAAGCAGATGGTATACAGGCAAAGGCAGCTCAATAAAATATTGTGCAACATACTCCTTCAGCACTGTATTGCATACATTTTTTTAAAAATTGAAATGTTAAATTTGAAATAGTTTTCCTTCAAATTGTAAATTTGAACTTTTATTTGAAAAAAAAATAATAATAATAATAATTAGATATCTGCCTGTTTAAGATATATCGCATCATTTGATGTGCAGCTCAAAGTTTTAATATCTCAAGATTGGATTCGAAAGATGTTGTCTAGATTAAAAGTTGGAGTCGGAGTTGCAAATGCAAACACGTCTACAAAATCTATTCGAAACACTGAACAATAATTGTCCTTTAATAACTTAGGAATAATGACGTCACTCACCCGTTAATATTTACAGGCAATAGAAAAACAAATATACATTGATCGTGTACCCTCAAAATATAGAAGAAGATAGAGAATAAATAAGAGCAATCAGATTATACATGTATATTGACGTTGGTGTTTTATTAAAAATAATTAATTGGTGACTAGCGGCAGGTTTTATTTTTTGGCAGGGTGCTAAAAATTTCATATTTCTGCCTATCAATAAAAGATACTGTGCCAAGTTTTTAATTAAAAGATTTTTTTTCCCAATAATTTAGAGAGTGTGCGCCAAACTATACACAGGTAATAGAGAAGGATCTCTGAAGGCAGCTCCCACAGTGGCAGCTCCCACAGTGGCAGCTCCCACAGTGGCAGCTCCCACAGAGGCAGCCGAAAGACTAAATTGGCTTTCCCTAGCAGTTGCCTCACGCACCTGTCAGCGATTTAGGAGTGAAGGAAAAGAAAAGAAGTCTGGTGATTAGAATAATATAAAAACGGCCGTTGAATAGATCAATAGCACAGTGGCGACATGAGGCAGGGTCACGCTGCGCAATCGTCTAGTGGTTGCTCAATTCCAGGGGAGCCGTCTGCCCAAAATAGCCAGTGGACGATACGATTCACTTGGACGACCATGAAATAACGGATAATAAAGAAGCCTTTCTGAATTTGAGAATCCTTGACTTATTTGCTTGGGCGTTAATGTCAAGTTGATCTAGCAATTCGTTCTAGAAATCGAACATTCAGCCGATGATTTACAAACAAACAAAAAATCGATCCTTATCAAGAAAGCGAGTGGTAATATGACGAAAACTAAACTACACTCGGTTGAAGAACTATTTGAAGCAAAAAACATTTGTAAAACTTTTTTTTTTTAAATTTAAAAAAATTAGAGGATAAATCCCTCCCTCTTCACCACAGATACCCAGCAACAGCTCTACCGGGCGAATTCTCTCCCTCAAACTCAAAGTTAGGACCGAAATATATACAAATTATTGTATTCCCCAACTTGTTAGAATTTTCCAGCGTGCTCAACCGACTATTACAAAAATTAAACAACACATATTTAATTTTAGGTCAATATTGTCACTTAGGGAGTGATGTTTTATGGTATATGATGACTAATATTTGCGCTCGAAATTTATTAGATGTATTATACTTATGTATAAATTGTTCTATTTTATAACTGTTGTCTTGGTAAGAATATTGTTCCATGTGTTGAAAATGTAATCAAAACACATTTCTAATTATGTGGAGCAATAAAATTATTATGTCCTATCTTCATCGCAGGGAAAATGTTAAATTGATTTTTAGACTTTCCTTTAAGTTTAAATACAAAAATCTCAGATTTTCTTTGTTGAAAAATTATCGTCGTGTGATAAAGAAATTAGTTTGATGTGTTGACCAAGGCCTAAAAGATGAGTTATTTTTAATAAACATTTTAATTATCATTTTTTTTTTTTTTTGCATTGCTCACTTCCATAAGGATATTTTGTTAAGAAATCCAAATATGAATGTTGCTATTATTATCAAAATTAGTTTTTATCAACTTTCTGTTTGCATTATAAAGACAGCTCTTGCGTCCTCTTAATCGTGTACGACTGCAGCCTACTAAAGTTGTATTGGTTGGTATCGTACAGAGTTCTCAAAAAGCTGCAGACGGATTGCAACTTGCAACAGCTGCACAATAAAGCTAAATCAAATACAGATTTAAACAGTTAAATTATTGTCAGCAATATGCAGATATGGAGTCCCGAGTCAGCTCACATTGTTGACTAGCTATTGTAAGAACAATTGAACATGTTTTTAGACGAGTGTTTTTTTTTTAAACACCGCAGGTGTTAAGAATGCGTTAAAGCCGGATACTTTCGATATCTTTCACCCCCCACCCCAGCAAGGGACGTCATTTGGGTAGGGTGGGTGGGGCATTGTTCCCCGTGAAATTGCAGGTTTTATTTAAATTGCGATGCACTGTGGCACCTCCAGAATTGCTATGTACTATTTTGCGCCCCCCCCCCCTTTTTTTTTGTTGAAAAAAGCCTGAAATGACGCCCTGCTTTACGAAATGTGCAACGAAGTCACGCAGCCCATAGAAAGTATTTGGATAAGTCTAAACCTTACGAATTTTCACATTTTGTGAGGGAAAAGTGAACTTTTATTATTTTAAAAATTTAATTTCAAAGAGTAGACAGCTTAGAATATGAATTTGTGAAATATTTAATAAAGTAACTGTTAACCCCCATCCCCTGAAATACCATCTTGAGCCACCTGGAGTAAATGCAGCAAACCAGGTGGTCGGTAAACACAAGACAAAGATATCTATTAATAACGGGCTCATTCTAAAGACCAAAATATGCTGAAACAAAGCACTATAAAACTAAGTACACTAAAACAAAGTACACTAAAACAAAGTACGATAAAACAAAGTACAATAAAACACAAAACCACCCAATAATTAAGACGCTGCTTGTCAGAAAATATCCCAGTGTCTGCCATTCCCCAGGCACGCCTGCCTTGGTTTATACCATCAAATAGAATGGCACGCATGTATTGATGACTTCATCACAGGGAACGTCCAGGTTGCGGGAAATAGCGGAAATGCGATGATTAAATGTGGTAAGGGAGACAATTTTATATTTCATGAAATTACGTTACAGAAAAACTAACTATCCATTAAAATATACTCATAATTGGCATAACTGAACTTATTTTCAGTTTTGTTCAGAAAGTAAAAAATCAAATACCGTAATATGCAGGCTAAGAATCAGAGGTACGCATGTTCTGGCAATGAACGTAATTTATAATGCACCCCCCTCCCCCACCCACACCCCCCCCCCCCCCCNTTAAATCACAATATATAGATTTATACTGGGTGGCCAAGGAAAAAATGATTATATCTCTTACAATGTAATTTAGCCACAACAACATTTATTGTTAATGTATACGTTTACTGATTTATTTATGTACCTACATAACTATATGCAGTCATTATTATGATAACTTCCGGTGACCATAATCATTACATTAGGGGTCGTTCGTAAATTACGTCACGTAAAAAATGCTCTTTTTTAGACTCTCCCCCCCACTGTCACAGACTCTTTACCCCCCCCCCAAGTGTCACGTCACACCTAAAATTATCAAAATATACATACAATTTTCATAAGTAAACTAAGATTTTATTTTATTCATTAACATTTTCCCATAATGGATTAAGATGCAGTATCATTAGAACACTATTGCGGGAAACAACGAAGTCATCCCCGCGCCGAATGTAAAATGGCCACAACAGTTTTTGCACCATTTTTCGAAATGCGCAAAAGATGTGAGCGACTGAGTTTCAAAGTACCTATAATACCTGAGGCAATTTCGAACTCAAATTAATGTTTTTAAAATGAAAGAAAAAAAATATTTTTCAAAATTAGAAAATTTTAGATTTTAAAAAATAATTTTTTTTTAAACGTGACGTCACAAATTCTTGACCCTTCACGCCCTGAGCGTGACGTAATTTGCGAACGATCCCTTAATTCAATTTTTTAAAAGAACTCTTTGCTATGAGATGTTCTCACTTTTGTTTAAGGCCAATCTGTGCACACACACACACACATAAATATATATATATATATATATTATATATACACACACACACACACACATATATATATGAATATATATATATATATATATATATATATATATATATATATATATATATATATATATCACACTCTATAGAGAAAAAGAGATATATATAACACATTCTCCGTGTGCTCGATTGCTTGATGTGTCAACGAAACTACTTGTTCTCAGGTACAGTCTAGGTGGTGGTGGTGGCAAGTTTTGATTGACATCTTTTTGTGGGACACTTTGAAATGTTGCCGAGGGCGGATGAAACTAAAGAAATCTAGTGAACCTGGTATCTGCCTTGTCTAACAGAGCGACACTAAATGAAGTACATATCACACAAACAGCACCACAAAAGAAACGGTCACCGTAGCCTATCACCAGTGATCCAGCAAACTGAACAATAACAAATTTAAAAAAAAAAAAAGTTACTCAATGATTAATTTAGCAAGGGATGTCAAAAGAAAATACGAGCAAGGTGTTACATATCACACAAACAGCACCACAAAAGAAACGGTCACCGTAGCCTATCACCAGTGATCCAGCAAACTGAACAATAACAAATTTAAAAAAAAAAAAAAGTTACTCAATGATTAATTTAGCAAGGGATGTCAAAAGAAAATACGAGCAAGGTGGTGCAAACTTTTATGCTTCGGTTTCGCCAGTTCTAATTTCTATATTCCAGTTCCTATATTCCAGTTTCTATATTCCAGTTTCTATATTCCAGTTTCTATATTCCAGTTTCTATATTCCAGTTTCTATAATCCAGTTTCTTTAATCCAGTTTCTATATTCCAGTTTCTATATTCCAGTTTCTATATTCCAGTTTCTATATTCCAGTTTCTATATTCCAGTTTCTATATTCCAGTTTCTATATTCTAGTTCTAGTTTTGTTTAGCAATTAATCGAAATTAAATCTCCGCTAACGTCCTTGGGGGGGTGGGGGGTTAAAACAAACCTATGTTTATGTTTCGAATCTAACTTCACGTATCTATCAAAAAGGATTTAATTCTTAAAATATATTATAGCAGGCGACACCCATCTCCCATTGCCAGGTTTGTGGGTGTCCTATTATCACACCCCCCCCCCCTTTGCCCACGTCCACCCATCGACGGAAATAATAACGGATATCAATAACAAATTCTGCATATCCATATCCAATCTTGAACACATTACACATTCACCGTATCCACACCGATCTGATCTGTGAGAACTAAACACAGGGTCCCGACGACAGTGCACAAGGTACGTGGTTCGATCCTATAATTAACCCAAAACCAAAACAAAAAAATCCAAAACCACAAAAAAACAACAACACAGACGCACACTCGCCCCGAGCTTATCGCAACCACGAAGAAGTCGTCAAGCGGCGACGCTCGTTTTGGGCGGGACACCGCGACAACATGAGGATAATGGCGCGTGGTGATGTGGAGCTGGCCTTGCGGTGGCAAGAAGCCACCAGGTGGCGAGCAATAGCAGGGGCGGGGACAGCCTGGACCCCAGCGCAATACAAAAGATGTTCTTAAAGATTTGTAAAAAAATTACCAACGATTTCCGTATTATTTAAAATGAGTTCATGGTAGTAAAGTTTTGGGTATTTTGTGACAGTTTTAGTTGGAATCCCCCCACCCCCATTTTTTCCCTTCCCACATACAGATGAATAGATTGACAAGTTGGTGAGGGGGGTACCCCCCCTCACCACTGATTCAGACATAGATCTCAGAATTGATATCTTAAAATACGCAGATTACCTTAAAAATTCCAGAATTTTACTAAAACCACGCAGTCTGATTTTTTAAATCGGACATGAAATTATTCAGTTGCACATAATTCATATTTAATTCAAACTCATCTTTCAGTCATTCACACAGTTTTTATTTAATTTTAACACATAATATCTCTGTGATACATTATTCATATTTTATCCTCTGGGGCAGCGGCAGGTAACATTCGGCTCTGGAGCCCCATGCGGTTCATTGCGGGAATGGATGCAGCAGCTCTGCATTTTACTCATTAATCATGGCATACGGCTCCCTAAAAAAAAATATTTTATAACAAATATAACTTATAAAAATAATTCCTCCATCAAAAAAAGGTTTCCGACCCCATGCTATGGATTATCTCTTATTAAATAGTTTATACATTTTAATCTTAATTCGATTTTTAATGTTACTGCACTCTTAGACCCACGTAAAGGCTGAGCGAAAACAGGGGTTTAAAATAGAATAATCCATATAAGATCAGCTCTCAAAAGCGTACTATTGTTATTGTAGAAGAGAACTGAAGTTGAACAATAGGATGTATCTGATACGGCAAATAAAACATGACTGATTGCTGTTTTTAGTACAATACTATAGAACTAGCATTCAGCATGACGTCCAATGCTTGAGATTTGCGGAGCATTACACGTGATGTGCTCCGACTCTTCTGAACTTTGCAGTTAATTCACATCACGTGGGAAATTAATGTCCCCGTTTACAGCTAAATAAATTTTAAAAATTGTTTAGCTTGAAATGGAACCTAAATCAATGGACCCTTAAACCCAATGCAATGAAACTTGACTCTAAGTCATTGAAACCTTAAATCCAAGTCATTGAAACCTTAAACTATGAGTCAACGAAACCTTAAATCTCAGTCAACGAAACCTTAAATTAAGCCAATGACACCTTAACTTTAAGTTATGAAACCTTAGCTCCAAGTCAACGAAACCTGAACTCCAAGTCAACGAAACGTTATCTCTAAGTCAGCAAAGTATCGCAGTAGGAAGAAACTAAAAAGTTGAGAATTTAAGAACCCAAATAATGCGGGAATACAATTAATTAAGTGGATCAGTTGGTTCTCCCATTTTCCTTGCTACTCCCACACAATAATTAGGTTAAAAATTATATATGCAGCAGAATGTGGATTACCCGAACCAACTGAGACCTGGGGGTGGTTCGGATAACATATTTTTCAGATAACCGAACAATACTACGGAAATGTTGCGTTACAGAAGTTAGTTCATAAAATACAAAATGTCCTTACCATGTATACGCATGATGCTTTCTTGTAAAGGTTATTATGTACAGTAATCATCAATGTTCCGTTGGTCACGTTTGATTTTACATGAGGTAAGCTACACGTTTTGGCATTGTTCTCCGGTGCTTATACACCAGAGCTCCATTACATGCGCATTGCGTTCGATATTTAAAAAAAAAACAGACAGTGGAGGTTCGGATAACCTGGGTATCTGTTAATCTGCGATCGGTTAATCAGAATTCTACTGTATTTCTTTTTCTCCGGTGATTATAGTCAAAGGTGTTTTAATATCAATAAGGAATCAATTCCCTTAGGGTTTGTAGAATTAAAAAAAAAAATTTGAACAAGCGAATCGCCCGGTTAATTTTTCCACATGGCAATAAGTCTTTTCCGCTGAAGAAGGCTTCTTGTCGACACGTTCGTTGCTTTTTTTGCGTCTTTTCTTCAGGTGTCCCCATTCTTTATTTCGTTCATTTCATTTTTCCACATAATAGGACAAAAACATAAAATCTCCTAGACAAAAAGAACAGAACTTTAAACGTCACTACTGCAAAAACTACGAGAGACACCCTTGAAATACAAGCATGTTTCCCATTACAACTTTCTCAATACATTGTTTTGCAAAGACATTACTTATGTCTATTTAGTCTTGCTATACATTATATGTTAACGAGTGCCAGAATCTATTTAGTATTACTATACATTAAATGAGACCGAATGCCAGAATTAAATGGGATTGTAAGTCTAAAGTGACTTCAACATTCTAGACATATTTCAAAATGATGTAAGTGATTGTGGCCAAAAGTGTCAACGATCTTCTAGAAATAGTCAGTACTTATGTAAGTGATTGCGGTCAAAAGTGTCTTCGACAATTCCAGACATAGTCTGAAATGATGTAAGTGATTGTGGCGAGAAGTGTCTTCGACATTCTAGACATTTTCTGTAATGATGTAAGTGATTGTGGCGAGAAGTGTCTTCGACATTCTAGTCATAGTCTATAATGATGTAAGTTTTCAATAATTTTGCGCAACTTGCTTCATTATTCTTTTCAAACAACACTGCCTCAAGGACATGTCCCGCATGTCTTAAACTTCACTGTGTTCAGCAGATGTTGTGTTTAAACTTCACTGTGTTCAGCAGATGTTGAATTTGTATAACAAAGGTTTACGGAGTTTAATGATCTCCATTTTTTAAAAAAAATCTAACGTATCAACATCCTTGCACATACAATAGCAGTGCACATCTGGATCGATAAAATACATCGGCGACTGAACGCTTCAAAGGCTACTGGTTTCGATTAATTATACTTGTTCTGATTGGATGCAAGGTGCATTTAATATATGATCTTCAAACGCCATGCACCATTGACCTGTTTGGTATGTATGTATGACAAGACTTGTATCATTATTTTGAGGATATCTCGAGAAATATCCAGATTTCTACGGCTGGTAATTAAACCTTAAACACGGAGCGGTAAATAACATTACAGCATCGTCACCGTTTTGTTTCCCCGGATAGTAGTCGGGAAACATAGGTTCACATTTTGAGAACTCCGCAGACGTAGAACCCTGTTTTAATGTACCTTATGATAAATATAGAGCAGTGGTTCCCCACATGTGCTCCATATCCCTTAGGGCTCCGCCTACACTTCTCAGGGGCTCCGCGGCCGCTCCATCCCACTTTTAAAACATACACTAATACCATTAAGCCCCCCCCCCTCCCCCGAAGCCCCTTTTCTACGCCACTGACTGTAACCAGTGCGCTAGGCACCGAAATTGCTGCGTCCCACGAGCAAAAAAACAAACTATTGGTTATTGCTTGGACCATACATAATTTAAGACAAGTACATTGCTCAGAGAATACAAGATAAGCAACAACAACAAAAAAAAAAACTACTTAAAGTTAGGAGGTGAGCCACAGTAATTTATAAGAGGATGAGAGGCTACACATGTGAACGTACATACAATCAGACCGCACTGTGGTTCTAGCGTGCTATGATTCATCCACATAAAAACACCATCAAGACAGCCGTTACATGTTTATGACTATTGAACACGAGATAACGAACTGAAAATGCATTGGAAAAAAAAATTGGCCTTAGATTAATTTCGCTAAAAAAAAAAAATGATTGAGTTTTATGACTCATAGTTGGATAGATTTTAAAATGTAGAATTGAATTAAGATAACGATGGTTCGGAGATTTTCGGTGTTCATGTGTTTATATTTTTGGTGTTCAGAGTGATTTTAAAAATAATTAAGAATATATTTCATAAATGATTACCACTCCGACTGTGGTATGGTCGTTACCCCTCCGACTGTGGTATGGTCGTTACCCTTCCGATGGTGACATTGCCATTACCATTCCGACGGTGACATTGTCAGCAGCTGTTTCAAATTTTTCTGTTATTTCAAATCTTTCAATTAGCAGGCATAATTCTTGAATACTATTTTTAAAACTTTAAATTGTGAAATTAGTTTTCAAAATTATGCACTTCAGCCATGCTTTACAACCACGGAGATACAAAGTCAGAAAAAAAAATATATATACAATGTTAAAAATAGGGTCTGCTCAAGTCCTCAGTCTCTGCTCAAGTCCTCAGGGTCTGCTCAAGTCCTCGGGGTCTGCTCAAGTCCTCGGGGTCTGCTCAAGTCCTCAGTCTCTGCTCAAGTCCTCGGGGTCTGCTCAAGTCCTCAGGGTCTGCTCAAGTCCTCAGGGTCTGCTCAAGTCCTCGGGGTCTGCTCAAGTCCTCAGGGTCTGCTCAAGTCCTCGGGGTCTGCTCAAGTCCTCAGTCTCTGCTCAAGTCCTCGGGGTCTGCTCAAGTCCTCAGTCTCTGCTCAAGTCCTCGGGGTCTGCTCAAGTCCTCAGTCTCTGCTCAAGTCCTCGGGGTCTGCTCAAGTCCTCAGTCTCTGCTCAAGTCCTCGGGGTCTGTTCACGTCCTCGGGGTCTGCTCAAGTCCTCGGTGTCTGCTCAAGTCCTCAGTCTCTGCTCAAGTCCTCAGCCTCTGCTCAAGTCCTCGGGGTCTGCTCAAGTCCTAAGTCTCTGCTCAAGTCCTCGGGGTCTGCTTAAGTCCTTGGGGTCTGCTCAAGTCCTCGGTGTCTGCTCATGACCTCAGGGTCTGCTCAAGACCTCAGGGTCTGCTCAAGTCCTCGGGGTCTGCTCAAGTCCTCAGGGTCTGCTCATGACCTCAGGGTCTCCTCAAGTCCTCGGGTTCTGCTCAAGTCCTCGGGGTCTGCTCAAGTCCTCGGGGTCTGCTCAAGTCCTCAGGGTCTGCTCAAGTCCTCAGGGTCTGTTCAAGACCTCAGGGTCTGCTCAAGTCTCAGGGTCTGCTCAAGTTCTCAGGGTCTGCTCAAGTTCTCAGGGTCTGCTCAAAACTTGTGACCACAATCGTATTAAGGGGGCGTCTCACCATGGGCGGCAGTTTTAGGAGAGCACCTTTGGGGTTGGGGGGAAGGAGTGGTGTCTTTTGTTTACTTCATAGTTACATACTTTGACTGAATTATTGTTGATGCATATTCTGCATACAACTTGGTATAAGGGGCGGGAAAGGCAATGAGCACACCCGGGCGTCAAAAACTTTAACTACACTGCTTTTGACCCCCCCCCCCTTTTCCCCAACACACACTCTCTCTTTCTCTCTCTCGTGGAAAATAATATTCTAAAACATTTTTTTCAATGACACATGGTACACCGTAATCGTGGATGAGTTGCAATTATTTTGTGGAATTAAATAGTTTAATAATATAAAAAAAAAAACAACGTTTCAGCCTTATTTCTTCAATTTCATGGCAACTCTGTGACGTTAAGTGAACAAATGTAACGTCTCTAAAAAATTAAATCAATAAGCCCTATGTACGCCCGCGTCCATGTGTATGCATTTATGGTTGTTGATGTGTGTGGAGTTTTGGCCCATTACCATAGTTTAAATCCAGGTCACCTGACCGCATTTTTTTCCCCCTATAATTCTTAACAAAAGATAAGAAACTTTTAGGCATACATTCAACTGAAAATCCATTAGTAAAATCATAATGTTATACTTAATAATAATAATACAGTTGACAATGTGTCCGAAACTGATGGTCGGGTTGTATAGGCGAGCGAGTGCAAGGGTTTCCTCATAGTATTATTTATAACTCGGGATCGAACTCGACGCCACTAGCTTGGGATAGGCTCATTTTAGATCATTTGGCCACCCAGCTGCCAAGCAAAAGCGTCACGGCACCCCAGTTGGATGGAACTCGTTAACCTTGGAAGGCAACTCATCTTGGAGAAGGCAAACTCTGACATCCAACCCGTAGAGCGCATGAAGTGTACAGTGAAACACACAAGGGCGCACTGCTGGTCGTCTACTGTATCCTTGCCTATTTCCAGTCGTCTTGACCAAGTCTTTGTCTTTGGAACAAATAGGCAAGGGGCGAGTGAGTGTCGCTGACGAATTGAGCACCTCTCCCTCACTTTAAACACAATCAACCATAGCTACTACTCGAGCCTTGGTCATCCCCGAGTGCGGAGGACGAAAAACAACACCATTTACAACTAGAGCACGTGCTATAAAAGACACAGACACAGCTGAATTAGAATAGACTTGTAATCCCAATCAAAACTGCAATCGGTATATCCCGTTTATCTTGTAGCATTGTAAATTACTGAATTGTTAACTTCGAAAGCAAGAGTTTGTTGTAGTCCAAAGCAGTAGAGAACATGCCCTTAAATCTCTTGGCGTTGACTTTTTTTCTGCCCTGACCCCTGCCAATCATCAATGCTATCATATTTATTTCGCCTACATTTAAAAAAAAATCACACTGTATTCAATTATGTCTTTTGTTTAAAATCCATTCCACCAAAACACTTATCAGCCATATTAAATTAAAAAAAAAATCAACCAAAAATAAAAATAGCTTAATGCCGATGCTAATATAAATGCTGCTAACAAGCAAAGCCAGCTTCAAACACGAGACAAGAAATCCATGTCTTGACTAGGACGTTAAAACTTGTCGTGAGCTGGCTCGTCCACCTGTGCAGAACACTACCCACCATTTGGGCGGAGTCAGTCAACGCAAAAAAACAACAAAAAAAAAATAAAAAAAATAAATAAATAACGGCAATAGACATAGGTTCACTCATACAAGCAGTATTAACGAGTTCATTACGTACGAGAGACCTTGTGACCACTACAATGTTGATGCTGGCTGAAGGTTGAATTTAATGAGGGGAATTCAGCTTAGGTCAGGTGCGAGACAGGATCCTGGAAAACGGAACAATGCCCTTGTTGTATTTGAAATGATTTTAAACAATTTCTTTAACTTCTGAAATGATTGTCTGGGGCTACAAAGAGTACTAGAGTGATAGACTTCTAAGAAAGCTTCGCCACAAAGCTAAAATTGTGGATATACCAGTTCTTAAACATTTCGTCTCTGCATTGGAGATCGCAAGATTGCGCCCTATGTCTGATCCAATACATTGCACTGCCGGGCTCATTCCTGGCTCAAACTGGAAAACGAGGCACTTTTGCAAGAGTTTCATATCAAGCAGCTCAGTCTGGGTTGTTAAGTGCGTCTTGCGTCTTTCACGACAGCCGAGTGCATATTGCAAATACAACTTCTCATAAAAAAACAACAAATGTTCAAGAGGAGTGCAGAAAAACAACCCAACTAATTTCATATTGTCTATTATAAGATTTGTGAGAGACTTCTCCCACTTTCCGAAATAGTCTGTACATTTATCCGTAAACAATTCTATGAAAACAATTGGACATCATCCATTTCGATTTTGACAATTAGAGGATAATGCTAACTTTATCTACTTCGTTGTGGGAAAAGTTCAGCACCACATCATCATATAAGTGAGCTATTGTAATTTATTTCAAATTTGAATGTATGTACGCAAGTGACATTTTTAGTCGCCTCTAAAGATTAGTTACAATGAGAAGCAGCGCACCCATGAATTATGGCTTTTTAAAAAAAAATGGATTAGCTATCTTTTTGTGATGCATAGTGGGATAGCCAGCAATATTTTAGCAGACTAATGTGCGCCGGCACTGTAAAATCCCCTTTTGTTTAATGCATTTCCTGAAATATTTAAGAACCGTTGTGTGTAGGTACTCACCACGATAAAGCTTTGAGCGCCTCGTCCAGGCCACTCGCGTACTCCTCACCATCGGTGCAGCCATCCACCAAGTTCTCCTCAGATTTAGCACTCGCTAATCTCTGACGTATCAATTGTCGTTTCTTGCTCTCTTTCGCCATAGCGATTTCCCTACAGAAACATAAAAAGTGGGAATTATTAGGTAAAATTAGATCTGGGTCAAAATATGATACATTTTGTATACTTACAAGTTAAAATATTCAGCACTGTACACAATACTTATGTTTCAATGAGTAACTTTAAAAAAAAATGTGGTCTCTTGCAAAGAAAAGAAGCAAAAGCGGTTAATTTTATGTTAACAATTATTCATTAACAAATTAAATCTAATTTTGTCATTAAGGAGTTGGAGTGTCTGCACATAGAAGCAAATTTGTCTTAGTGGCTCATGCTTGAGCGGCGGTTCTCAAGCTGTGACTCAATGGGGGGGGGGGGTCGAACGACCCTTACACAGGGGTCACCTAAGACCTTCGGGCAACACATATTTTAATGTCATTAACAAATTAAATCTAATTTTGTCATTAAGGAGTTGGAGTGTCTGCACATAGAAGCAAATTTGTCTTAGTGGCTCATGCTTGAGCGGCGGTTCTCAACCTGTGACTCAATGGGGGGGGGGGGTCGAACGACCCTTACACAGGGGTCACCTAAGACCTTCGGGCAACACATATTTTAATGAAGTAGCAACGAAAATAATTGTATGGTTGGGGTTCAATATAACATGAGGAATGTATGAAAGGGCCGCGGCATTAGAAGGTTTAGAACCCCTGTGGTGGGGGGATTATGATTATTCACCTCCCATCTATTTTTATACATATTTGGCACACTCTCTCAGTGCCGATTCTAAAAAAACAAACCTTGGCGAATAGACCCCATGGTCTCTAATGGCAGCCATTTCAAGTCCTGTTCATTACGAAGAGTAAAAAAGAAAAATCTGAATAGGCAACTTGTGGTATCAGCTGTGTATTTAATGCTAGGTATCCAATGCTAGGCATCCAATGCTAGGTATCCAATGCTAGGTATCCAATGCTAGGTGTCCAATGTTAGGTATCCAATGCTAGGTAGGTATCCAAATATAAGAGAAGTTGATTAAAGTAATTGGCGATTACATAAAGGTCTCCAAATCTGACTGGTGCACAGACGTCTATGTCCACTCCTTGCTTCCAGTGAATACAGCACACGAGACTTCCTTTTACCGTGCTGCTGTGGATACCATTCAAACAGACTTCACGCCATGTTAAGTAAATGGATTTATAAAGATCAGCTGGTCAAGAGCGCTGTTCTTGTTTTGCCCCTTTTTGGTCCACTTAGATAAGTCACTTGGTTTTTAAGTGATCTTTGGCGCTACACGGGCAGTTTTGGTTGTGATCAAAATAAGGACTTACAGATAAACACGTAGATAAGGGCGTAGCCAGGAACCAAGAAACGGGGCGTGTAGATTTGGGGGGGGGGTGTGCAACAGCAAGCCATTCCTGACTTAACACATAGATTGGACTTTTGTTTGGAAATACGGAAATATTTTTTAAAAAATCCTTCCTATTTACATCGCTTTTTTGATAAACACGTAGATAAGGGCGTAGCCAGGAACCAAGAAACGGGGCGTGTAGATTTGGGGGGGGGTGTGCAACAGCAAGCCATTCCTGACTTAACACATAGATTGGACTTTTGTTTGGAAATACGGAAATATTTTTTAAAAAATCCTTCCTATTTACATCGCTTTTTGTTCGTGACTGAAATAATCTCGGACGGCTAACTGAACCACTTCTCGTCAACCTATCGAGCTAAAACTGGGCAGACAGAATCGTTGCCGATGACAACACCTTCTCTTAAATGTTCAGCCCCACCCCGCAACACCCAAAAAGCATTGTTCTTGTTTTTCAAGGGGAAAATGAAAGAAATACCATGACACTGGTTTCTCGGGGTGCGTAACATTTTCTTTTGATTGGCAGCACTAAAGGTGACTCTTAATAAAGTGCGTTACTTGCATGCATAATTTTTTTCAAACTTTCAGCTCCAACCCCCCCCCCCTTAACCCAATTTCCCGATATTACATTTATAAAAGATTTATAAGAAAAACTTGGCTTTTAAGGGTTTGTTTAATGTAAGGTCATTATGCTGAGTGGGCCAAAACCAATTTCGAATGTATCATGAACTGCGGGACAATTCTTCTTGAGCTCTTTTACAACACTATTTACAGATCTTTGTTTTAAAAAGTCGATACGAATGTATATCACGAGTCTGTAGTGTCACGTGATACTACCATGCTGGGAGCTACTTTCTTCACACAAAAGATTTACGAACAAGGGTGTACGCCATCGCTCCGTCCATCCCTGGCTCACCACTTCCTTCCAATGAGATCTAACAGAGGCTTTTCTTTACCATGCTTGGATTCCCAGCTGCTGTAGATCTTTTCCCCACATCATCCATTCATCTAAGTCAAGGTCTGCCTTTGAGCCGTTTTAGTCTGGGGTTTTGGTGGTGCACCGCCTGCACTTCCTTGTTATTTGGCATTCGTTCTAAGTGTCCGCGCACCTGGATGAGCCAAGAGAACATCATACGTGGACGATACAGCTTGGCACCATTAGCGTCGCAGGAGTTCATTGCGTCCATGCTATCCCTCCTGGGCCGCCTTAGGCCACTGCAACCTATGCGGCCTTAGGCCACTGCAACCTATGCGGCCTTAGGTCACTGCAACCTATGCGGCCTTAGGTCACTGCAACCTATGCGGCCTTAGGCCACTGCAACCTATGCGGCCTTAGGCCACTGCAACCTATGCGGTGTTAGGCCACTGCAACCTATGCGGCCTTAGGCCACTGCAACCTATGCGGCCTTAGGTCACTGCAACCTATGCGGCCTTAGGTCACTGTAACCTATGCGGCCTTAGGTCACTGCAACCTATGCGGCCTTAGGCCACTGCAACCTATGCGGCCTTAGGCCACTGCAACCTATGCGGCCTTAGGTCACTGCAACCTATGCGGCCTTAGGTCACTGCAACCTATGCGGCCTTAGGCCACTGCAACCTATGCGGCCTTAGGCCACTGCAACCTATGCGGCCTTAGGCCACTGCAACCTATGCGGCCTTAGGCCACTGCAACCTATGCGGCCTTAGGCCACTGCAACCTATGCGGCCTTAGGTCACTGCAACCTATGCGGCCTTAGGCCACTGCAACCTATGCGGCCTTAGGTCACTGCAACCTATGCGGCCTTAGGCCACTGCAACCTATGCGGCCACAGTGGGCCCCGCACTTTTTTTTTTTCTAATACAAAATCTTAATTTTTCACTTATTATCCTTATCCCTACCCAGACTAGGCCCCGCGCAATCCGTTTCGCATAGGGCCCCGCAATGGTTTGGGCCAGCCCATTATCCATCTAATGGACTCCATCTCAGGGTTTGAATTCAGAGTCACACCCCCCACCCCCCACCCCCCGGGATGCTGGTGATGTTTTTTCTTGTCTGAACTTTGGTGGGGGATTCAACTCAAGAATTTTTTTTTGGATTAAGTTTAGAGCGTTCGGCCAGCAGTCATATATCATACATGACGATGAGTCTCTCTGTCTTAGGTCTCGTCTAATCCAAAATTGCCTTGAATATTCACCATGAAACTAGATTTTTGTTTTTTGAGTTGTTTAATGTTTTATGTATCTGTCTCGTTAGTTTGTTGGATATGCAAGACTCCTGCAGAATCTCGTATACATATAGAACTTTCCCTTTGGTGTTGTTATAGGCCATTTAATAGTCCACATCAAGTTGGTGCATTGGAATATTGTATACGCAACATTTCTTTAATAAGCAGCTGATGGTTTAAATCTGATCAGTCGTTGATTTGTTTGTTTGAATAAACATTGGTAATCACAAAGTATTTTTTTAGTGTGCAGTTGCAATATCTTGTCAATTAGTTTTGTCAGTATTTTGTATGAAATATTTAATAGAAAAATTCCACTGTAGTTTTTGGATTTAACTATGGAACATTTCTAGTGTATCGGGGTTATTATTGCTGTTTCGCATTCTGTTGGAATTTTCTCTTCTTGCCAAATTTTAGTTATAAGATTATGTATCTTGAGTATGTAGTTCTCTTCCTCCATATTTAATAGGTTCTGCTGTGTTGAGGTTTGCTCCAGGGGCTTTGTGGCTTTTCACACAGTTCATTACTTCTTTAGTTTCTTACAAATTTGAGGAGCTTATTACAGGGTCTGGTAATCCATGTGGTGGTGGATAATCCTCGTCTTGTCTGCATTCAGTAAGTCCTCAAAATATTCAGTCTACCTCTCCAGTACTTGACTATTTTCCGTAAGTAAATCTCCATCCTGACTCTCACATTAGCGGTCTGGCTTGGCATGGGCGCCCGCAGAAAACTTTCTAGGGGGGGGGGGGGCAAAAAAATCGATTAACTTTCTAGGGGGGCAAAAAAAATCGATTAACTTTTTGGGGAGAGGGAAAAAATTTTTTTGTCTGGTAATCCATGTGGTGGTGGATAAACCTCGTCTTGTCTGCATTCAGTAAGTCCTCAAAATATTCAGTCTACCTCTCCAGTACGTGACTATTTTCCGTCAGTAAATCTCCATCCAGACTCTCACATTAGCGGTCTGGCTTGGCATGGGCGCCCGCAGAAAACTTTCTAGGGGGGGGGGGGCAAAAAAATCGATTAACTTTCTAGGGGGGCAAAAAAAATCGATTAACTTTCTAGGGAGAGGGAAAACATTTTTTTAGTAATGTTTTAATGTAGTTTTAATTTACTGTAGCGTATTCGTATGGTGAACGATCGGACAGGACATCAGCTTAGTTACTTTCTCTTTATTTTCTCTTTACTTTAATAAATTTTTTGTCTAATTTTGTCTAAAAAATTGTATCCAATCAATCCAAGGGGGGGGGGCAAGTGCCCCCCTTGCCCCCCTGCGGGCGCCCATGTGGCTTGGTATCCATTCTTTTCATCTTTTATCTTCATGTACATTCCTCTAATGTTTCCCTCTCTTGATAAGTCCTCTATAACATTTAGTTTGGCTATTTCCCATTCTATTTCTTTCTTCCTGCACATTTTCGTAACTTCCCTTCTGGTTTCTTGGTATATGTGTCTCTTATTTCTGGTTGCCCTTTGTAACATGGTCATTCGTGCCCTGTTCTTACTTTCGACAGTGTCTCTGCATTCACTATCAAACCAGCCTACTCCACTGTTGTTGGCTGGAATCCTTCTACTTTTCTGCCGATCAAACTCAAGTCCCGTTGGCCACATCCGGCCCGCCGAAAAATTACATCAGGCCCACGAGGTCTTGACCGGCGTACACTTATATCCAAGTCAACGCTATGGTGTTTCCCAATGCACACTTTGTTGACAAACTTAGCTTACTTGGCGCCGAGTTAGCATGGCGTTTTAGTGACTTTAAAGCACAGAAAATTTATTTCGAGCTGTTTCTAAACCCATTAGTTGTACAGACGTGGAAACTGCACCTGTAAATTTGCAGATGGATCTAATAGAGCTGCAGTGTAAAATGACAATAAAGGCAAAGTACGACACAGTTGGGCCTGCACAGTTCACTCGTTTCATTCCCTGAATAGTACCCCAGCTTCCTCTACATGCTGCTCGAACCTTGAGGATGTTGGGTGACACACGTCTGCATGAGCAACTGTTTTCTGTGGCGAAGATTAACAAAACATCTCACAGGAGTCGTCTCACTGACGAACACTTGCAGTCCATCATGAGAATCTCAAAGACACACAACGTTAATCCCAACATAAACGAACTTAACATGTTTTTATAGTCAAGAAAATATGTCACACATTCAGCTGTGGCATATTGGCATAAGAACGAAAATGGGTAGGCCAATGATTTTAATTATTAAAACTTTTTCTGTAATCATTTATATAAATGTTTTTTAAATCTATTTTAAATAATTTTTCGCTTATTGAATGTTTATCCTGTTCTGCGCGCAACCTTATATCGATTTGAGTTTTGGCCCGCCGAGCGATTGAGTTTGACACCCCTAAAGTATATGGTCAGAGTCTGCATCTGTTCCTCGATAGATTCTTACGACTATCATGTCTTATCTATGCCTCCGATAGATTAGAACATGGTCAATTTTGTTATGATTCCATCTGGTGAGTTCCAAGTAACTGTATGCATATTTTTGTGTGGAAACTTGGGGATGCTTGCTGTTATCCCTCGAAGTCATTGAGTCGGATCCCATAGTCATTTGATTCTTCATGTAGACTCTCCTTGCAAGTAGTTGGCATACAAGCTTTATAGTTCCATATTTCTCGCAATAAGCCATCGCGCAATGCGGCTATGTGTTACCATGGAAATAGGGGGACGGAACCGATCCGAGCTATTTGGATGAATTCTTCAGAGTACCAAATTTAGACGCAAAATTTAGAAGGTCTTCATCCTATTAAGGTTGCAACTGCTTCGGTGTTGAGTTGCAGAACATTGTTGTGAAAACATTTGAAAATTCCTGCGACACCGTTAACAATTCCATCGAAATTACAGGGATCGATTCATGCCGCATTTGCAGATATCTTGCTTTGTGTGAATCTTTTTTTCGAAAACTATTCTTCTTCTTCTATATCTTAAGGGCCCACGATCAATTTATTGATCATTTTGGCTCCTATGCATGTAGATGGTATTTGCAATGTTTCTGTTACTGGTGTTGATGAGGAAATCATGCACTAGGGGTTTGAAGGCTTGAGGCAATAGAAACAAATGTGTCTAGTGTTGTCGCCTCAACCGTTCCTTTTGAAAGATTGTACCAGTCCCTGATTGTCTTGGGCAGGAATGAGCAGCTCCTATACTGGCTTCTTGCTGGTAGGAGCCTGAATTGCCTGTCATGGCCTCGTCGCTGTCTTAAAAATAGTATCATTAATTTTTTTAATTGATCAAACAATGATTCAATTATTTCCAATCTCTCCACACGGAACTTTTCGTTTTCTAGACCACACAGGTGGTAACCACGTCTCTAGACATTCGGTGAATTTTTTTTCTTCGGCTTTATTTACAACGTGGTATTCTTGTGCCCGATAGGTCGATCCGCCCCTGTATGGTTGTGTGATGCTGGGAAGATTATGGGATGTAAAAATTTTTTGGTAAGTAACTTTTGGGAAGTTACTGTGTGGGAAGTTACTATAGGGGAAGTTATAACTGAGGAAGTTACTATGTGGGAAGTTACTATGGGGGAAGTTACTATAGTGGAAGTTACTATAGGGAAAGTTACTATGTGGGAAGTTACTATAGTGGAAGTTAGTATAGGGGAAGCTACTATGGGGGAAGTTGCTATAAAGGAAGTTACTATAGGGGAAGTTACTATAGGGGAAGTTACTATAGGGGAAGTTACTATGGGGGAAGTTAAAATAGGGAAAGTTACTATAGGGGAAGTTATATGTGGGAAGTTACTATGAGGGAAGTTACTACGTGGAAAGTTACTACGGGGGAAGTTACTATGAGGGAAGTTGTTATGGGGGAAGTTACTATCTGGGAAGCTACTATGGGGAAAGTTGCTATGGGGAAAGTTGCTATGGGGAAAGTTGCTATGGGGAAAGTTGCTATGGGGAAAGTTGCTATGGGGAAAGTTGCTATGGGGCATATGATTGGACTATTAATTTGTTCCGTACCGGTATCCCTTGGCGAACTCTTCAATGCTGATCCTGCCGTCTCCATCCTTGTCCAACTGTTTGAAGACGTCACTCAGGTCAGTGACGGACAGCTCACTGCAGATGGACGCCAGCTCATCCTGGTCGATATATCCGGAGCCGTCCAGGTCGCAGGCGTGGAACAGACGACCCAGCTGATTGTCGCTCTCTGACGTATTCATGATGACGTCAGGGGTGGCGCACGTGACGTCACTGGGAGAAGTCTCTACTTTCTAAAAGGCTGGTGTGACGACCACTCTCTGTAGAAAAGACAATGATTATTTTTTTGGAAAATTATGATAATGGATCTAGCAGTGTGTGGATCATTTCGATAGTTACGAAAATAGGATTATAAAAATAAATCCACCCTTCCTCTCCACCCCCCCCCCCCCCCCCAATTTTTTTTACACACACAACCTCTTCATTCTAAACCAGATAAAAATTAACAAACTTATTATTTTTTTGGAAAATTATGATAATGGATCTAGCAGTGTGTGGATCATTTCGATAGTTACGAAAAAAGGATTATAAAAATAAAACCCCCCTTCCCCTCCACCCCGCCCCCCCCCCCCAATTTTTTTTACACACACAACCTCTTCATTCTAAACCAGATAAAAATTAACAAACTTTTCTTGGATGTTCCTCATCACTGGTACGTAGACTAGTGACCACCAGCCCGTCCATAACCCCCCCACCCCCTTTTTTTTTGGGGGGGGGAACCTTTACTTAACATCATCATTAATTATTGCAATATGGTGGTGGAAACTTTTTGTCTTAGATCTAGCGCCGTTTTTATAAAATGTAAGTGCTAAGAAAACATTTTGGAAGACGCAAGAAGGGGAGGACTGGGTAGACGAATATGCAGGCAGCACCCTGAGTAATATTTGACTTAGGACACTTTAAATTGATGAAATGTATTAAAGCAACACAATACAATTACATTTTTATATTCGCGCTTTTTAATAGGAACATATTCTTGTACATATTCTTGTACTCAAAACTCACGAATATGAGATGCCGCAGGAAGTTGTCTAAATAATAATAGAACATATAAAATTGACATAAAATTGATGAGGTATTTAAAGTAAATTTTCATTATGAGTTTTTTTATGTGGAATTTCCTGCCATTTATATGTTGTTTAAATGGAATTATAGATGAGAAAAGAGAGAAGTTTTAAATGGCATTATAGATGAGAAAAGAGAGAAGTTTTAAATGGAATTATAGATGAGAAAAGAGAGAAGTTTTAAATGGAATTATAGATGAGAAAAGAGAGAAAACTTTAATTTTTATTAACCGAAACAGCAGTGAAGCAACCACACTCCAATTTACAATTGGTCAAGAAGAGGAAAAAAAAAAGAAAATATTATGAGAAACATTTTTAAAAGGGTTTACTTTCAAACAGAATTCACACTGAGGTTGTTAACATTTTTACCAGCACGCATTTTGCACTCTGCCCATGTTACCATGTCCATGTTATAGTGCCCATATTACTGTGCCCATGTCATCATGCCCATGTTGATGTGCCTATGTCATCGTGCCCATGGTATCGTGCCCATGTTACTGTGCCCATGTCACCATGTCCATGTTATAGTGCCCATATTATTGTGCCCATGTCATCGTGCCCATGTTACTTTGCCCATGTCATCGTGCCTATGTTATCGTGCCCATGTTACTGTTCCCATGATACTGTTCCCATGTTACTGTTCCCATGTTACTGTGCCCATGATATCATATCCGTATTACCTTCCCCCATGTCACCATCGTACACAGAATCACGTGACCAGTCCTTAAATCCCGAGAAGTCTTACAGTAAAGTTTCGGAAATTTATGAAGCTCCTGAAGATTACATACAGTCCTGGGAAGCCAAGTGCCCCCGCCCCCGGAGCAAAAATATGTCAAACAATAAATCAACTGGAACTGCTGGCACTGCTCCCCCGAAAAATCTGAAGTGCCCCCCCCCCCAAAATCTAAAACTCCGCCCCCCCCCCCCCCCACAATCACCACCCCCCCCCCCCCCCCCCGGGGGAAAGTTTCTGAAAGGAACACTGACATACACACACAAATATACACACACACATATATATATTTATATATATGTATATATTATGTATATATATATATATATACATATATATATATATATATGTATATATACTATTTTTTAACATCGATAACTACTGGCAAATACGCTAATAAAATGGCTCATTAAAAACAAACTGTGCACCGATTAAGCTACACACTATCAGCCACAGTCCTTTTATCCAGGACCTAAACATGTTTATGTCCAAAGACATCTCTTCAGTAATTTTCAAGGTGAGTAATTATCGGATGTCAATGGCGTCGCTAAATTTAGTTTTCCCCGGGGTGGGCCGAGAATATAGGTTAATTGATCACATACGATATAGATTAATTGATCACATATTGATATAGGTTAATTGATCACAAATTGATATAGGTCAATTGATCTCATTTGATATAGGTCAATTGATCACATATGATATAGGTTAAATGATCACATATTGATATAGGTTAATTGATCACATATGATATAGGTTAATTGATCACATAATGATATAGATTAATTGATCACATATTGATATAGATTAATTGATCACATATTGATATAGATTAATTGATCACATATTGATATAGATTAATTGATCACATATTGATATAGGTCAATTGATCTCATTTGATATAGGTCAATTGATCACATATGATATAGGTTAAATGATCACATATTGATATAGGTTTATTGATCACATATGATATAGGTTAATTGATCACATATTGATATAGGTCAATTGATCTCATTTGATATAGGTCAATTGATCACATATGATATAGGTTAAATGATCAAATATTGATATAGGTTAATTGATCACATATGATATAGGTTAATTGATCACATATTGATATAGATTAATTGATCACATATTGATATAGGTTAATTGATCACATATGATATAGGTTACTTGATCACATATGATATAGGTCGATTGATCACATATTGATATAGGTTAGTTGATAACAAATGATTTAGGTTAATTGATCACATATGATGTAGGTCAATTGATCGCATTTGATATAGGTCAGTTGATCACATGATATAGGTCAGTTGATCACATATTGATATAGGTTAATTGATCACATATTGATACAGGTCAATGGCTTTCATATGATATAGGTTAATTGATCACTTATGATATAGGTCATTTGATCTCATTTGATATAGGTCAATTGATCACATATGAAGTAGGTCAGTTGATCACATATGATATAGGTTAATTGATCACATATGAAATAAGTTCATTGATCACATATGAAATAAGTTCATTGATCACATATGATATAGGTTAATTGATCATATATTGATATAGGGTAATTGATCACATATTGATATAGGTAAATTGATCACATATCGTATAGGTCAGTTGATCACATATTGATATAGGTTAATTGATCACATATTGATATAGGTTAATTGATCAAATATGATATAAGTCAATTGATCACATGTGATATAGGTCAATTGATCACATATAATATTGGTAAATTGATCCCGTATAATATATGTTAATTGATTCCAATTTAATAGAGCAAAATTGATTCCCATATTTTACAGTTATTTGTTCCCATATTATTTAGTTTAATTAATTACCTTATATAATATAGGTTAATTGATACTCATATTTTAATTAATTCCCTTATAATATAGGTTGGTTGTTCCCATATTATATATTTTAATTGATTCCCGTATTATAATATAGGTTAATTGAAGGACACGGCCATGACAGCTTACAAAAAAAAAAAGGTTGGGGGGGGGGGGTGCGCGTGATTCTCAAGGTCACGGTCAAGTGTTGAAAGGTTAAAAACCGGGTCAGATTGTGAGACGTTTTTATGAGTGAAGCCGTGACAAATATTGGGTCAGTTTCACTGTGGGGTTTGAGGAGGTACCCTGTGAGTGCGTGAGTGTGTGTCTGTGTGTGTGCAGGGGGAGGATACATTTCAGGTTGGTGGTGGTTTTTGGGGGGAGGGGTGTTTTCGAGTTGTTAAAATGTATCTATAATTAACCACTTTTTACCTGTTCTATTTTTGTGTGCGCTTATGTTGTTTTCAAGAGTCTTTGTTGAAGGTACTCTTTCCAATAGTATATCGAGCTTTTTCTTTGGCAATATTTAAGTCCATTTCGAATGGTTTACAACATTTTTGGCTTGCCGTAACAAACACTTTTTATGCTGGATTCTAGAGGCGAAAGTAACTTATCTACACTGCTCCTACTCCAAGTAATTGCCCCGCCCCCTTTAAAAGGGTACCTGATATAATTATGACGTAATACATGATTCAATAGATCAGCTTTTCCCAAACTTCATTTTTTTTTCTTTCCCCAGTAACCGTTTTTTTTTTCTTCTTTCGGCGACCCGTAATTTTGGTTTGTTGCCCGATATTGGGGAAACACTTTAATAGATGATATATTAGATGATGTAATAGATGATATAATAGATGATAATATAATAGATGAAGTAATACCTTATATAATAAGTGATATAATGCATGCTATAAAAGATGATAGGATAGAGTGTGAGTCTGAAGGCTCGTACAAAGGAAAGAAGAGAGATGTCCAAAACATTAAAACCAACGGCAAGAACTTTCCAAAGTATTGAACTGTTTGACTATATGTAATGCTTTTTATCTCCCTTTACACTCTTTGATTATGAGCTGTGTATAGTCTGTCTAAATGAGCTGTATATAGTCTAATAGGTCGTTCTTTGGTTCAATGTTCAACAAATTTACATAAAATCTAGCCAATGTTTTAACAATTTTCCATATATTCTAGCCAAAATTTTAAAAATTTCCATATTTAACAAATTTCCATTTTTTAGCCAATGTTTTAACAAATTTTCATATGTTCTAGGCAATGTTTTAACATAGTTCCATATATTCTAGCCAATGTTTTAACAAATGTCCATATATTCCAGCCAATTTTAAAAAATGTTCATATATTTCAGGCAATTTTTAACAAATTTCCATTTCTAGTCAATGTTTTAAAACATTTCCATTTTTTCTAGCCAATGTTAGTTTAAAAACAAATTTCCATATATTCTAACCAAGAGTGTGGAGCTGGAGCTCAGAGCTCTGTGGCCGGGTATTTCAGCTGGAGCTGTAGCAAGTAGCAATTGTTACTGCTCAGAACTTTAAAAAAAAAAATTAATCAAAATAAAGTGTTAAAATAAATAAAAGTACAAATGATAATTTTTGAAATTGTGAAAAAACTTCCTTGCATAACAAAGTTACAATTTTTTAAATAAAAAAACAACAACACTGGCGTACACCAAAAGCAACATTGGATGGCGTGCAACCAACAACAACCTTGGATGGCGCGCAATCAACAACCTTGGATGGCGTGCAACCAACAACCTTGGATGGCGTGCAACCAACAACAACCTTGGATGGCGTGCAACCAACAACAACCGTGGAGGTGCTACCAACAA
>CAXITT010000181.1:583918-594795 GCA_964033795.1 Lymnaea stagnalis | reverse complement strand
GGGGGGGGGGGGGTATAATTAACTGATTGGAACCGCTGAGAATTTTAGAACAAAGGGATTGAATAGATGAGTTCTGTAGAGCGGTTACCGGAAATTTGTTCGAAAGAAATTTCGTCGACGGAAAAATGGGGAAAGCGCACAAAAAAGCGGTCTTATTTTGACAAAACTTGTTTAACACAAAAATCCTTGTTAAATTTTTAATTTATTATATCATTTTCCTGAGAGCAATTCCCAGAACAGTTTCGGCTCGGAGGCGAAGGCTTGCTATATGGTGAGTACACGGTTCCCAAACTATTTTTTAATCATGCCTTCATTGCTGCATCCACAGTTTCTCTAAGGCACATGAGTCAAACTCAAGGCCCGCGGGCCACATCCGGCCCACCGTACAATTACATCAGACCCGCGAAGTATGGGCCGGCGTACATTTATATCCAAGTCGACGCTGTGGTGTTTACCGATGACCTCTTTGCCAAAAAACTTAGCTTAGATCGCGCTGTAGTGACTTTGAAGCACATAAATGTCATTGTAATTTCAAGCTGTTTCGTAACCCGTTTGTCATAGACGTGGAAACTGCACCTGTCAACGCCGGTCTTAGGTAAATTTTCACCCTGTGCGAATCCCCCGTTCGGCGCCCCCTTCTCTGACTCTGTATGGCTACGTTCTTTTTCCGATTACGACGTACTTTTTTCTACTGGTGATTGGCGCCCAGGAAAGCTTTTTGTTCCCCATATTCTTTCTGCTGAAATAATTGTAAGAGGGACAATACGGTATTAATAAATTAATTTCATTCCCATGCCCACGGCGTCCCGTGCGAAGCCACAGGTCGCACACCCTAAAGGCCGGCGTTGCACACGTAAATTTGCAGATGGAGCTAATAGAGCAGCAGTGTAATGGGACAGTAAAGGCAAAGTAGGAGACAAGTTGGGGCTTCACAGTTCGCTCGTTTCATTCCCTGAAGAGATGCCCCAGCTTCGTCTACATGCGGCTCGAAACTTCAGCATGTTGGGTAGCACATATATGTGTGGCATGTTGGGTAGCACATATCTGTGTGGCATGTTGGGTAGCACATATCTGTTTGGCACGTTGGGTAGCACATATCTGTTTGGCACGTTGGGTAGCACATATCTGTGTGGCATGTTGGGTAGCACATATCTGTGTGGCATGTTGGGTAGCACATATCTGTGTGGCATGTTGGGTAGCACATATCTGTGTGGCACGTTGGGTAGCACATATCTGTGTGGCATGTTGGGTAGCACATATCTGTGTGAGCAGCTGTTTTCAGTGATGAAGATTTACAAACCATCACGAGGGAGTCGTCTCACTGGTGAACACTTGCAGACCGTCATGAGAATCTCCAGACACAGAACGTTGCTTCTTACTCCCAACATAAACCAACTTTAATTTTTTTTTTTTTTTTTTTTTTATTAGACAAGAAAATATGCCAAACATCCAGCTCTGACAAATCGGCATAATAGAACTGAAAATGGGTATATATGCCAGTGATTTTTAATTGTTAAAACTTTTGTCTGTTTTCATTATTGAATGTTGACCCCGTTCGGTCCGCAACCTTATATGTGATTTGAATTTTGACCCGCCGCGCGATTGAGTTTGACAACCCTGCTCTAAGGGGACCATTCAAAATTCGAACAAATGGTTACGAAACAGTTCATATCTATTGTAATTATTTGATGCCACTATTCAGTAAAAATTGATTCTTTAGAGAAGAAATAATTCAGTTACTTCACCTGACTTAATCAAAGCAAAATTCAAATGAAAATATCTCCTTCAAGAATGACATGCAAATAGAGCGAAGAAGACAGACATTGCTATATCAAAAGCCAAGTATACCAAGAAAGTTTCTAGAAACGAATCCAACTGCTCAAACAGTAAGTTAACTGTACTATTGTAGTACTTAACCATTTTAAAGGCTTCGGCAGACAGTTATCACGAGAGAGTTATTGGTTTGCACCAAGTAAGCTAGAACTCAGGTAATAGTACATCACTAGTTACAGCTCGTCCAACATTTGCGACAGCAATGAGTGCAGTGAATCTTCCCATCTACTAAAATTACTTGACAAAATATGAAGTCAAGTAACGCACATTTACGAATTCCAATTTTTGCTACACCCCTTCCCCCCATGATGGTCGCTTCACGCTTTTTATTTCACGCCCATGAACTATATTAATATTCTGATGTCCAAACACTTTTATACCTAATATTTATCGCACATTATTTAAATTGAGACGATTTCATTTTCCGAAAAGAAAAGAAAGTATTTTTTAAATTTAAATATCAGTTTGCGTTGTTATCGGGAATTATATTTTGCGTACTATCCTGAAATAGAAGCAGTCACACCAAAAGCAATATAAGAGATTTATATAAGAGATGAAATTATTTAACATTTCAAGGCGCCCTTGTGAGGAAGTCGCGGCTACCCAGTGCGCCTTGGTGCACAGTCTGTAAACCTCAAAGTACGTAAGTTGTGAAGTACTTTGCTGATATCGCAAGCAATCTCTTCTGCCTTGCATACAAGTTCAATGAAAGAAAGCTGACATTCTTCCTCATTTTACCATCTCTCTCTGACTGGCCTAGTTAATATGATCTACATCTATCAATCAGTGATTCCCAAGCTGTATTTGACCACGGCCTAAATTCTTTTGATATATATCCAATCGTGGACTGATCTCATTGTTGAAATAATATCATTACCTGAAATATGTTAACTTCTTTCACACTTTTAACATTTAACAACTTTATATTCTCTTTTTTAAGAAAAAAAACACCAACTTCAGTGCCAAGAGGGGGCCAAAAGCCACAAAACTAAGAACCTCTACCCTGAAGCGGAGTAGGCTGCTGGTCTGTGAGATTGTTGTCAAAAATGTGTCACACCTGGTTTAAGTTGAAACCTCCACCGCCATCCTTCCCCTCCCGTATTTCATTTGTTTGTATGTACTAATTAAGCCACAGGGTCGGGGCTGGGGCATCAGCGTGGGTGGGGCATCAGCGTGGGTGGGGCATCAGCGTGGGTGGGGCATCAGCGTGGGTGGGGCATCAGAGTGGGTGGGGCATCAGAGTGGGTGGGGCATCAGCGTGGGCTGAGGCATCAGAGTGGATGGGGCATCACCGTGGGTGGGGCACCCACGTGGGTGGGGCATCAGCGTGGCTGAGGCACCCGCGTGGGTGGGGAATCAGCATCGGTGGGGCATCAGCGTGGCTGGGGCACCCACGTGGGTGGGGCATCAGCGTGGGCTGGGGCATCGATGGGGAGAGAAGGAGTAATTCTCGACGCATGCCCCATTTCTGATTTCATCAGGATATTAAAATATTATGATGTAACGACTAATGTCAAGACAACGGGAACAATCTTATCAGATCTTTGATGGCTTACAATCAATAGATGTGATAGTAAAGCTATCGTAATATATGATCATTGGTACGACCATTCCTCGGACCTTGAGGTGGACGACCAGCAAGGTCGTAGAACTATAAAGGCTAGAAAATAAAAAAAAATTCAAGTACAAAATTTTTTCCCTTTAGAAGCACCACACAAAACCTTTTTAACACAATCTCTTCAAAAAAAATTCTTTAAACAAAATAATTAATATTAATTGATTAAGAGAGAAAATAAGAGATAAAATAAGAGAGCAAGTAAGAGAGAAAATGAGAGAGAAAATAAGATAAAATAAGAGAGCAAGTAAGAGAGAAAATAAGAGAGAAAATAACAGAATGGGCACCATCGCTGGCTTATTGTTACTGTGTTGTCTCAGAATGGTGTTCAGAGACAGTGGTTTATTGTCACTGAGTCAGTATCTAGCGGCACTATCCAGATCTATCTGCAAAGACAGTCTCAATACACAGTGTTTATTGAAGTTTCTAGTGACTGCATCGGAATGCATTGTTTTATAACTATAGCCCTCGCCACTAAACACACTTCTATTGCATCACCAACAAAGACAAGAAATAAAAACGGGGAATTAGATTTAAGAACACCAGAGCGCAGTGAACAATAGCGGTATCTCTGAAATCCTGCAGGAACGTCAATTGCTGCCACAGTAGTAGGAACAGATGGTGGGGGCCTTGCAGAACTGAAGCCCCTTCTTTGTAGAATTCAGCTGGGATGGAGTCTACACTTGGAGCTTTGCCATGACTTGAGGTAATGCGTATTTCTTCTGGTGCCGTGATCGAGGAAGGGGTACCTGTCTCACTAAGTGTATTCTTTTTCAAAGTTCACTGACAAAGGCGTTGTCTCCATCTCACAAGTCGAGCCTTTGGGGATGAAGCGTGATTTTCAAATAAACTTTATTAATATTATTAATGTGTATCTCCTTACGTCAGATTCAGCTATTTTTGGCTGAGGTCAAAATATTAAAAAGACCGACGAATCAAAATCTATTTAAGAAACCTCGGGAAGTTGTCCACAGAAAATTTACATTTCTTTTCGTTATGGACCAAAGTGGTCTGTTCGCACGGCAAGACACCTGGAGTTGCATAGGTCTGCAAGATTTGGCTTGGCGGACAGCAAATGTTATTACAGTTTTAACACAAACAAAAATCAATTGTGATGGGTGTTTTGCGGGAAAAGGTATTGTACTGAGTTGGGGACGGTACATTCATTGAAAAACAATGTAATAAGTCATGGAATAAGTCATGAAATAAGTCATGGGATAAGTCCTGCATTAAGTCATGCAATAAGTCAAGTAATAAATAATGCATTTAGTCATGGACTGAGTCATGAAATAAGTCATGTGATAAGTCATGCAATAAGTCATATAATAAGTTATGCAATACATGATGGAACAAGTGATCTTATAAGTCATGTACTAAGTCATGCAAAAAGTCTGACTTAGAGTTAAAACTAAGACGTCAAGTCTGATGCCATGCCCCGAGGCTAGAGCAATGTCAATGACATCCCCAAAAAACGACTTTTTAACCGAACGTGCCAGCGGTCCTCATTTCGTGGTTTGATAGAGGCTGATTACCATCAGGCCTCGTCTCGGGGAAAACCTGACACTCGTTCGACCGAGATTCGACTGTTCCCCATCTAGCCAACTATTTATAACCGTCACGTGCTCTTTTAAGCTCCATGTGTATAGGATTTCATTCAACACGCGTCGCACCACGAAAACAATCAATTATATTGGATGGATCTGACAGTCAAGATGTCATTACCTTGGAGTCATCTGGCGTTTGTAAGTCACTTATAAGGGTATTGGGATTAAAGGGTAATTAGTTTTCCACGGTTGAACCACAGCGTCTCAATTGCACTACCACAATGTCCCATTTGTACCACAATGTCTCATTTGTACCACAATGTCCCATTTGTACCACAATGTCTCATTTGTACCACAATGTCCCATTTGTACCAAAATGTCTCATTTGTACCACAATGTCCCATTTGTACTACAGTGTCTCCTTTGTACCGCCACGTCCCATTTGTACCACAATGTCCCATGTGTACTACAGTGTCTCCTTTGTACCGCCACGTCCCATTTGCACCACATTATCTCATTTGTACCACAATGTCCCATTGGTACTACAGTGCCTCCTTTGTACCACCACGTCCCGTTTGTACCACCACGTCCCATTTGTACCGCCACGTCCCATTTGTACCACCACGTCCCATTTGTACAACAAGTCCAAACTTGTACCGAAACATCTTATTTGTACCCAAATGGCCCAAACTTGTTCCACAGCGTCTCAATGTTAGTTTTAATGGAATGGAATGTTTACAAAAAGAAAAATGCTAAAGAAGAGTCTTGGGGCGTCTTTTCGATCACTTCAAGTTAGCAGACTACTAAGGCCTTTAAATATTTACTTCTTTTAGATACAGTTCAGTTCATGGACGCGTTAAACAGGCACTGATCAAATATAAATGAAACATGAGCATTACAAAATAGAATAATACTTGGAGGTTGTTTGCTTTTGATGTAAGCACCAAAAAAAAATAAATAAAAAATAATAATAAATACATCAAACAAAATTATAAATGGATTATACAAATGACCTCACAAATTTATAATAAAAGTTTTGTAACGAAAGCTTCTTTGGAAGTGACGGTTAGTAAACTATGATGAATTCCCAACCTTAATATTTAATAACACGATTAGTCTCCAACAATATTTTTAAAACATGGTAATTCTCTGACAATTTAACTAAGCCATGAATGAATCATCATCATCATCAATGTCACTACAGCCCCGGCACGGCTCTGGCGTATTTCATCACATCCTCTCATTCGGACCGATCCATGGTCAGCACGGCCCACCCAGCTGATGCTAGTCAGACGCCACATCTTTTATCCATCTCAGCTTAGGTCAAGCCGGTAAGCCTCGTGCCCATCAATAACCCGCATGGAAGTAAACTATAATAACTCATTACAACAACATCCTGTGTTTCGCAATCCCATGAGCTGCGTCGTAAATTAATAACCGTGTGACAAGTGCAGACAACTGTCCTTGCCTGATTAACAACAGGGTAATGGAACGCAAACCTCTCGGCTGGGGTGCAGTCATTGCCTGGTTAATTAATAAGCATCAAAGTCATGTGAAACAAGGTCGGTCGTTCCTAGCACTCGGTGAGTGCAGTACTGTTGAATCACTTCATTGACTTATATAGCAGCAGCGCTACATTTCATATGCAATGAGAAATGTCCCCCCTCTATCGCAAAACAACTGTTATTTAAAAGCTTTCTTTGTTGTAATGTTGCAAGTGTAGATTAATTCCCCCCCCCACTCATCCAAACCACCACATCCACCGTGACCAAGGATTAACCCAGATCACAACACGCCTTCTCTCCCCCCCCCCTTTAACATCCCAGCACATCTAACATCGCAGAACATCTAACATCCCAGCACATCTAACATTCCAGCACACCTAACATCCCAGCACATCAATCGTAACTATGGACTGTACGAGGCAGCAGGAAGAAGTGTTGGAAGAGATCGCACATTTAGCCAGATAATGAACCCAGTAGATCAACTTTGAATCTTCATGAAATGTGCAAGAGAGTGCAAGAGATGAAGACAGCGCGGTTATTATTTGCCAAATGCAATAAAATGGAAGAGATCAAATCAACTAGCTAGACATGTCACACGTCGATTGCCGATGTAAAATTCATGAGTGGGGTGTGGCCCATTATGGGTGGCGTGTGGCCCATTATGGGTGGTGTTTTCCCCAATTATGAGTGGCGTGTGCTAATTTATGAGTGTTGTGTGGCCCATTATGTGTGGCGTGTGGCCAATTATGTGTGGCGTGTGGCCAATTATGTGTGGCGTGTGGCCCATTATATGTGGCGTGTGGCCAATTATGTGTGGCGTGTGGCCCATTATGTGTGGCGTGTCACCCATTATGTGTGGCGTGTGGCCCATTATGTGCTGCGTGTGGCCCATTATGTGTGGCGTGTGGCCCATTATGTGTGGCGTGTGGCCCATTGCGTGTGGCCCATTATGTGTGGCGTGTGGCCCATTATGTGTGGCGTGTGGCCCATTGGCCAGTTATGAGTTGAGTGTCATGTGCCCCAGTATGAGTGGATTTTTCCCAGTTATGAGTGTCGTGTCCCCCATTATAATTGGTGTATGCCCCATGTAATCATTCCACAAGACTCCTGATCCGATTGCATAATCAATTAAACAAACATTATTTTTTTAAAGAAATCAATCCGTACATTTTATCCGTCCCTGATCACGGATCTCGCCATGTAATTTTTTCCCCTCAGCGAGTTAACTTATAAATTGCGCTTTAAAATAAGATGCTATATCTTAAATTCATTTGCCGTCTGCACTTCCAATTTTAAAAAAAAAAAACACGAAAAAAAAATTAAAATAAAGACTGCATAACGAGATGATTGGTTCTACTTCGGTGTATCTTTCTTTCCATCTTAATTGTAATATTTCTCATATCATTAAATTGCATTATGCTTGTACATTAATAAGGTAAGATCTCCAGTGATTCCTGCTCTCATCAGATCAGCCTCACCATAGATCAATTCTATGCTACACCAAGATCGTCTAAAATGAGTGATTACCACCTCGACGTGTGTGAGTGTGTGACTCAACTCTATGTCCGTGATCACCACAAACGGTCACCTGAGTCTATAACAGGGGTCTCAAACTCAAATCATCCTGGGGCCGTAGGAGGCAGAGTCTGAGTGAGACTGGGCCGCATCAAGTATTCCACAAAAAGGCGATTACGAATTCAAAAAAGTAAAAATGTTACAAACTGCTCAACCTTTAGCAATAACAAATAAAAACTTTAAGGGTTCTCAGCAACTAGGCTTCACCTTCTTCCTCCTACTGCTTGTTGCCAGAGACCTGACAGAGCAAGTCACCAAGCCGACAGGTTCGGAATGTCCCTCACTCGTAAACATTAGCGGCACTTTAAATAGGGATTGTTTGCGACTGTATCAGATCGCTACGATTTACACAATTATGGTTCTGCATTACCAACTAACTGACTTTTTTAAATTTTGAAATATGTATATATAACATTCGAAGCCTGTTTTTTTTTTTTTTTTCAAAATTGCACTTTGGCCATGTTTTGTTGCATAAAATGCTACAAATTAAAAAAAATTTAGTCAGATTTCAAAACAATTTACCATAAGAATCAACATCCAAAATCATACAAACATAATAAAATTAAAATTAGACTAGTTGGTGAGTTTGGGCTGGAACCGTCGAGGAGGGTAACATTATAGATATGAGAATGGGGAAACCGTGTGGGCCGCATTAACACTAAATTTGCTGTCATGTCGCGAGCCGCAAAATGTCTTCTTGTGGGCCGCAAATGGCCCGCGGGCCGCGAGTTTGAGACCCCTGGTCTATAACTTAGTACTTGATAGGTGTGCACCACAGACAGTCGGCTGAGTCTATAACTTAGTACTTGATTTGTGAGCACCATATCTGTCTAGTCAAAAACGAAGTATTATCAACAGTGAAGGGTGGATGGGAGAAATAAGGGAATTCAGAAATATGATTTGAGGGTGGGGGGTGATAAGGAATGGGTGAGGGTTCTTGAGGACGAGGAGGAGTGGGTTAGCAAGAAGGAATAGGGTGGTCTAGAAGGAGTGGGTGAGCAAGAAGGAATAGGGTGGTCTAGAAGGAGTGGGTTAGCAAGAAGGAATAGGGTGGTCTAGAAGGAGTGGGTTAGCAAGAAGGAATAGGGTGGTCTAGAAGGAGTGGGTTAGCAAGAAGGAATTGGGTGGTCTAGAAGGAGTGGGTTAGCGAGAAGGAATAGGGTGGTCTAGAAGGAGTGGGTTAGCAAGAAGGAACAGGGTGGTCTAGAAGGAGTGGGTTAGCAAGAAGGAATTGGGTGGTCTAGAAGGTGTTGGTGAGCAAGAAGGAATTGGGTGGTCTAGAAGGAGTGGGTGAGCAAGAAGGAATTGGGTGGTCTAGAAGGAGTGGGTGAGAAGAAGGAATTTGGTGGTCTAGGAGGAGTGGGGCCAGCAAGGATGAATAGGGTGGTCTAGAAGGAGTGGGTGAGCAAGAAGGAACAGGGTGGTCTAGAAGGAGTGGGTTAGCAAGAAGGAATTGGGTGGTCTAGAAGGTGTTGGTGAGCAAGAAGGAATAGGGTGGTCTAGAAGGAGTGGGTTAGCAAGAAGGAACAGGGTGGTCTAGAAGGAGTGGGTTAGCAAGAAGGAATTGGGTGGTCTAGAAGATGTTGGTGAGCAAGAAGGAATAGGGTGGTCTAGAAGGAGTGGGTTAGCAAGAAGGAACAGGGTGGTCTAGAAGGAGTGGGTTAGCAAGAAGGAATTGGGTGGTCTAGAAGGTGTTGGTTAGCAAGAAGGAATAGGGTGGTCTAGAAGGAGTGGGTTAGCAAGAAGGAACAGGGTGGTCTAGAAGGAGTGGGTGAGCAAGAAGGAATTGGGTGGTCTAGAAGGAGTGGGTGAGCAAGAAGGAATTGGGTGGTCTAGAAGGAGTGGGTGAGCAAGAAGGAATTGGGTGGTCTAGAAGGAGTGGGTTAGCAAGAAGGAATAGGGTGGTCTAGAAGGAGTGGGTGAGCAAGAAGGAATAGGGTGGTCTAGAAGGAGTGGGTTAGCAAGAAGGAATAGGGTGGTCTAGAAGGAGTGGGTTAGCAAGAAGGAATAGGGTGGTCTAGAAGGAGTGGGTGAGCAAGAAGGAATTGGGTGGTCTAGAAGGAGTGGGTGAGCAAGAAGGAATAGGGTGGTCTAGAAGGAGTGGGTGAGCAAGAAGGAATTGGGTGGTCTAGGAGGAGTGGGTGAGCAAGAAGGAATTGGGTGGTCTAGGAGGAGTGGGTGAGCAAGAAGGAATAGGGTGGTCTAGGAGGAGTGGGTGAGCAAGAAGGAATTGGGTGGTCTAGGAGGAGTGGGTGAGCAAGGATGAATAGGGTGGTCTAGGAGGAGTGGGGTCAGCAAGGAGGAGCGGGTGCACAAAAAGGAGTGGGGTTGTCTAGGAGGAGTGGAGCTAACAAGGAGGACCGATCTGTTACCAGAGAGTGGTGAAGGAGAAGAGAGGGGGAGGAACACTCTATTGTAAAACATAAAACAGTGTTGCCTAATCTCTAAACTCGAAATGGAAATGCTCACGGCGTACATCAAACATAAAGATGACAAAGAACTCTCCTCCAACCACCCACCCCCCAACCGCCAAATCACGTTTTTACAGTAAATCACTGATTAAGCAACAGCCGTTGTCCACACTTTGAGTTGAACTTTTCAAATATCTATAGACATTTTATTTTTAAATCTTAACGATTGATTCTGGTTTGAATCAATATTTCTTCTCCATTTCCTTTCCTCCCCCCCCCCAACCATACTCTCACCCTCTTAACTATTTATAAGCCTCCATCCATTTCCTCCCCCACCCCATACTCTCACCCTCTTACCTATTTATAAGCCTCCATCCATTTCCTCCCCCCCCCC
>CAXITT010000181.1:552384-583098 GCA_964033795.1 Lymnaea stagnalis | reverse complement strand
TTTTTTTTTTTTTTATTTCGTGAGCCGTATGTGCGTAGGCAGACGATGTATAGCTATAAACAAGGAAAGTGTTCAGCCTCAGATCGATAACCGGGGCAACATGCTGCATTGAGACAACACATCGCCTCCTCAACAGATAGATTCACCTTTTTGCCTGCACGATGCAGAGAGGGAGAGAGAGAGAGAGAGAGAGAGAGAGAGAGAGAGAGAGAGAGAGAGAGGGAGAGAGAGAGAGAGAGAGAGAGAGAGAGAGAGAGAGAGAGAGAGAGAGAGAGACTCATTCAATTGCGTTTTGGAGCCAACCAACGCCTTCGGTGTGACTTTGGTCCAGGTTGACCCTAGCCAGGGGCGTAGGAATGGGGAGGCGATTCACCCCGGGCGGACAAGTATCTTTATAACGAGGGGTCAAATTCATAAGTTTTTTTTTTCGTGGAATGGGGGTTGCTGAAACCTTATTCCGTCCCTGCTGGCACTAACCCTAGCCACGCCACAGACTCCAACTGATGCCATAGAGATCATGGTAATTTCTTTATCCAGGTTATATCGACCTCTTCAGAATTGGCATGAGGATCCAAAGGCAAGAGTTATCATTTGATTCACCTGTACTATCCACGATTTAAAACGAATAGTTATAGGATTCAGTAAAAGTTATCCATCTCACTAGGCCTAAGACGTAATTGCAAGGTGTAAAAAAACAAAAAACAAAAACCAATCTCACAATTGTACACCATTCACATTGGCCTAGCGATTCCTGTCAAATTACAACGGTAATGAATACCCCTAACAAATCACATTTATCTTGACATGTAATCCATGACACACAGGGGTGGGCAATCTTTTGCGTGCACCGGGCAACATAAGCGTGGGCAGCTTATCTGTATGCACTGGGCCGCACAAGGGTGGGTAATTTTTTTTCTGTTCACTGGGCCAAACAAGGGTTGGCAATATTATTGTGCACTGGCCACATAAGGGTGAGAAATCTTATTTGTGCACTGGGCCGCACGAGGTTGGGTATTTTTTCTGTTCACTGGGTCACACAAGGGTGGGCAATCATATTGTGCACAGTGCCACATACGAGTGGAAAATCTTATTTGTGCACTGGACCGCACGAGGTTGAGCATTTTAACTGTGCACTGGGTCGCACAGGGGTGGGAAATCTTTTCTGTCTACTGGGCCGTAAAGTAATTAATTATTTTTTTGTTAAAAAATGTCATTCAATTTTAGTTAAAAAATGTCCTCCAATTACAGTTCAAAAATGTACCCAGATTTCAGTTAAAAAATGTCCTCCAATATCAGTTAAAAAATGTCCCCATTTCAGTTCAAAAATGTCCGCCAATTTCTGTTTTAAAAAATTTCTCTAATTTCAGTTCACAAAAAAAATAAGCAGTGTGTTAATGTTTGAATTGCCGTGATTATTATTTTGTACAGCTATCAAGTCAAGACACCTTCCCGACATGTGACTAGGTGGCCTCAGTCACGCATGAAGGGCGGTCACACTCCTTTGACCTGTGCTCACCTGACACTTCGAACAAACATGATGCGTACAAAGGGGGTTCTCAAACTTTTTTCGACGAACACAACCCCCCAAGCACACCCCCCCCCCCATGGGGGCAGACAACATTATATGCACCAAAATAAACTGGTCGCAAGATATTTAAGCAGTAGGGTGACTAGGTGTGCGGACGGCATCGGATGACACCCTCACGGGGGGGGGGGGATCAAATGGGAAATTGCAACTTGATCATGATCGCCCAAAAAGTCCATTTCAAACCAAAAATCGGTGAAAGGGTGGGCAGACAACATTATATGCACCAAAATAAACTGGTCGCAAGATATTTAAGCAGTAGGGTGACTAGGTGTGCGGACGGCATCGGATGACACCCTCACGGGGGGGGGGGATCAAATAGGAAATTGCAACTTGATCATGATCGCCCCAAAAGTCCATTTCAAAACAGAAATCAGTGACAGGGTGTCAGAGGTTGTCACCAGATCAGGATGGCACGAGAGAGAGTGGGAGAGAGAGAGAGAGAGGGAGTGGGAGAGAGAGAGCAAAGGGAAGGGGAATCAGAGTAGTTTGTCATGTGAAAATCAGGTTGTCATCATTTCAGGTTGTCATCATTTCAGGTTGTCATCATAACAGGTTGTCATCATAACAGGTTGTCATCAGATCAGGTTGTTATCAGATCAGGTTGTTATCATATCAGGTTGTCATCAGATCAGGTTGTCATCATATCAGGTTGTCATCAGATCAGGTTGCCATCATATCAGGTTGTCATCAGATCAGGTTGTCATCATAACAGGTTGTCATCATATCAGGTTGTCATCATATCAGGTTGTCATCAGATCAGGTTGCCATCATATCAGGTTGTCATCAGATCAGGTTGCCATCATAACAGGTTGTCATCAGATCAGGTTGTCATCATATCAGGTTGTCATCAGATCAGGTTGCCATCATATCAGGTTGTCATCAGATCAGGTTGCCATCATAACAGGTTGTCATCAGATCAGGTTGTCATCATATCAGGTTGTCATCAGATCAGGTTGCCATCATATCAGGTTGTCATCAGATCAGGTTGCCATCATAACAGGTTGTCATCAGATCAGGTTGTCATCATATCAGGTTGTCATCAGATCAGGTTGCCATCATATCAGGTTGTCATCAGATCAGGTTGCCATCATAACAGGTTGTCATCAGATCAGGTTGTCATCATATCAGGTTGTCATCAGATCAGGTTGCCAACATATCAGGTTGTCATCAGATCAGGTTGTCATCATAACAGGTTGTCATCAGATCAGGTTGCCATCATAACAGGTTGTCATCAGATCAGGTTGTCATCATATCAGGTTGTCATCAGATCAGGTTGCCATCATATCAGGTTGTCATCATATCAGGTTGTCATCATATCAGGTTGCCATCATATCAGGTTGTCATCAGATCAAGTTGCCATCAAATCATGTTGTCATCATATCAGTTTGTCATCATATCAGGTTGTCATCATATCAGGTTGTCATCATATCAGGTTGCCACCAGAGAAGGGTGGCATAGTTTTTTTTTTTTTATTTTTGTCAGCGTTCGAATTTTAAAAAAAAGAAAAAAGAAGACTTTTAAGAGTATAGTTTAATGAAATTCAATCGTGTTAGTATCACTATGTATATGATAGCGCTTCCTTTGTATAGCCTACTTTTTGCTCTCAGTCCTCTGCTTATTCTACTGGAAAAATTTTAAAATAGATTAAATTTTCAACATCATAACCGTACGTAACGCCACTCCCCCTAATTTTTCACTAGGTCCGACAGGCTTTGATATCGCCAAATGACGCTATTCAGTCAGGCGTGGATATCGCCAAATTTCGCAGACCCCACTGGGACATTCCAATGCCCACTTTGAGAGCCACTGATGTATGCAAATAAAATTACGCATGCATTAAGTGGACATTACTTTTACTTGTGAGACAGTTTTTAAAAAGAACAGAATCCTCCAGTGCAGGGGATCCTTGTTTAGAATTTAGAAATGTGACCCCGGGGAAGAAGAAAAATAACAAGTCTGAGGCTTTCCGAATGAAAGTATTAAACAATGATCTCAAAGTTTTTCTGTTCAAGCCACCTTAAGGCCATTAACTGTCACCCCCCCCCCCTCGGCCACGGTCTTACCCCCATAATTATAAGCATTATAAGGTGCCCAGATGCACCAAATGCTTAATTATATTAATTATATATTCTTCGATCCCTAACACTACTTGCATAGGTAAAAGATTATTGGGGGGGGGGGGGGAGCAGTGCGATACATTGCTCATGTGCTGGTGTTGCTGTTGAGACTTGACACGTGATTTTAAAAAAAAAAATTAATGCGCCTCAGACTAAATAATCATATGATTATATCTAATAATATTCCGCCAACAGTTCTTGTTCCCATGGTCGGCCAGCTGGCAATAAGAAATAAATCACCGCCCTCACTGTTCTTATGAATCAAGATAACTTGATGGAGAGAGCGTTGTACAAAAAGTCATCTTTATCAATGAGTCATTGCGACGCTAGGTGGCGCAATGCATGCAATAACACCGTACGGGTCACGGAGTAATTAATCTTCATTTACGTCATTGTTAGCGCGCGCCATTGGTATCCGTCACATGGAGACGTGGCTTTGGCTCTAACATCAAAACGAAGAAGTGATCGTCAATAGATGATAATGTCACTCGCAACTTAAGGTATGTCATCATCTGCACGTTAGCCGACATGTCGGTTATGTGAAAGACGTCTGAGCGCAAAGTAACATACGTAAAGCTGCAATCACATTGGATCCGTATCACATCGAAAATTTAGACCGATTATGGTCACATTCTAGATCAGGGGTCTCAAACTCGCGGCCCGCGGTCCATTTGCCGCCCGCAAGACGATATTTTGCAGCCCGTTATAGGACAACAAAGTTTAGTGTTAATGCGGCCCGAGCATTGCCCCCTTCTCCTATCTATAATGTGACCCTCCGCGACGGTTTCCGTTGAATCGCACCGACTAGTCTAATTCTGATTTTATTATGGTTAGATAGATTTTGACGTTGATTATAATGGTAAAACCGTTTTAAAATTGGACTAAAAGTTGTTAGATTATAGCATTTATGAGACAAACATGGCCAAACAACGGTTTTGAAAAAAGTTTAAAAAGTCAGTTAGTGGGTAATTGATTACCATAATTGTGTAAATCGTAGCAATCTGACACAGTATCAACGAATCCTTATTTAAATTGCCACTAGTGTTTACGAGTGAGGGAAATTCACAGCCTGTCAGCATGGTAACTTCGAAATAGGGTTAATCAAAAAGACCTTTTCTGTGATAAAAAATTAAAATTCATTCACCCTACGATAGCATCTTCCTTCGCATCAATAATTCTTAAATAAGACCTGCTCCTGCCTACTGTTTGAACACGCTTTAGCATTCAAAGCCTTCATGGAGAAGGGTGGTGTGGTTGTTCCTGTACTAAACGATCCCAAATGGCCCATGGACTTGGCTTTTCTTGTTGACATCATACAGGCGCTGAATGTACTCAAAAAGAATTGACAAGACCAGGAGTAGCTTGTCAGTGTTGCCTATGACAATGTCAAGGCATCCTGCACAAAACGTGTGTTATGGTTCTTAAATAAACCTCTGCCATTTTACAGCATGCAAAGTACTAATGGACTCGGGCACACCACTCAGTAGTAAGTATACAGATGCCATTGCAAAGCTACGGGAAGAATTTGATCACAGGTTTTCAGATTTCAAAACACACAGAGCTAGTTTAAAACTTTTTTCTGACTCTTTCTCTTTTAATGTGGAAGATGCCACCCCCTCACATTTTTCTTTCGCTTCAAATGAAGCTTATGGATCTTCAGTGCAAGTTCATGGAGGTGAATGGAAAAACAGACACGCTTGGACAATTTATGAGAGAATTGCCCTCCACCTTCTTTGAGATTTCCAGGTTGTTCAAGCGGATCATGTGCCTTTTTGGGAGTATCTATCTGTGTGAAAAGCATTTTACACGATAAACTTAACAAGTCAAAGTTCAGTGCCAAACTTACTGATGAGCATCTTCAAGCTATACTGAAGGTCTCAGTTGCTTCCACACTCAAGCCAAATGTTGCTCAGCTCTGTAAGAAGAAGCGATGCCACATCTCTGTCAACAAGGAGTAGGAGAAATAAAGTGGAGCTTAGTTCATGATAATCTTTGAAGTTTTTATTTTTTATTCCCAACCCGGGGGTGGCGACAGACGCCCTTTAATAGTGATTACTACACATGGTTTCTACTTTGTGATTAGGTCACATCGTAGCTGGGACTACTTTCGATCGAAGACAAACTATTTTGATCAATCTCCCAGCACTTTATGGCTCTGGTACACAAATGAGATCCTCACTTGCTCTTCAGAGTGCTATTTTTAAAAAAAAATAATTTCCATGATTTCTTTCACACTGACACGGACAGTTTTAAAATAAGCAAGAGAACTGTACTAACTTAGCTCAACAAACCAGTTGTTGTTGTTTTTTTTAAATCAACGTACCAAATCCCAGGCAACTTAAAACTTTGGCAGAGCCATGAAACACTAATATTGAGCCAGTCAGCCCCCCCCCCCCCCCGTTTTATCCAAGTAATTTTAAACTTAAAAACAAAACAAAAACAAACCGCTACGATGACTGGGAATGAGCGAAACAAATCACTTGACTGATAACTATTCAAACGTGAACTGCAAAGACACACCAATGCACGAATGGACAAAAAAGAAAAAAAATCCATCATCATTCGCGTTTGCTGATTACAGTCACATACAAGAATGATTTTACGTTGCGTTTATTTTTATTTTTTAAATAATTTGTGTGCATTTAATTTATTCACGGAGCACTTGAAGTGGCTTTTGCGGAGCACCAGTTTTCCCGGGGAGCACGGTTTGAGAACCACTGGCTTACACCCACAGATGTAGGAAGAGTGGCGAGGGTGGTGGGTGGGGGTGGGGTCCGCCCTGGCAGCACTATTTTTTGTGTGTGCTGTATTCGTTCCACTTCATATACCTTATATAGCTTTTTTTTTTTTTTTTAAATGTGTATTGTAGTTTTAGTTTAAAAGGGGCGGAAAAATCATTGACCGCCCTGGGCGTCTCAAACTCTAACAGTTGCAGAGGTGGGTTGGACGTTCCGAGTGGGGCGGCACAATTTTCTTTACAGTTAGGGCAGCTTTTCGGCCAACTGCGGCAATTTTGTGTGTGTGTCTTTGTGTGTGTTTGTGTGATGGAAGCAGCAAAGATATTGGCTGGCCCCTAGCTGCATTAACCGCGATGCTACGCCACTGACACAAGCCACCACATTACAAACTTAAAAACGTCTGCACGTTTAGACCTTGAGCCTACTTCACTCTTCTTTGCTTAGACTCACCCAATATAAATCCATCTTAAAGAAAAACATGACGTCATTCTTTTGAAAGAAGAAAAAAAAATGTCTTAATGAGAGCAGGGAGTTTGGGAAATGAAGTTCTGTTAGAAGATTGGGTTTTAAAGGGATGAAGCAGACGAGTTAATGCAGAAGGTAATCTCTTCGTGAATGAACACTGACGCAGTTGCCTAGCAACATAAGGCTGGCAGTTACGTCATGTTTGAATGAATAAAAGTTAAATTAACAAAAAACAAACTGTGTTCACTTTTACAAAATCCAGCCAAATAATGATGTTTTTTTTTCTTCTAAAGCAATGCTAGGTTTCAAAGTCCAACCATTTTCCTTATGTATGCTATATCTCTTATATTTTCTTTATATACCCTATATCTCTTACATTTTCTTTATATAAGCTATATCTCTTACAATTTCCTTATATACGCTATATCTCTTAAATTTTCTTTATTTATGCTATACCTCCTCCATTTTCCTGATATACGCTATATCTCTTACATTTTTTTATATACGTTATATCTCTAACATTTTCCTTATATACGCTACATCTCTTACATTTTCCTTGTATACGCTACATCTCTTACATTTTCCAACCGATTTTAATGGGAAACGTTTCAATTCTTCCATGGCTATTTATCTGACGGATTGTTTAGGGCCCCTATGTTATGGGCAATTGAAACGTCCCGTTGTAGAACGGGTCCCCAGCTTGGGTTCTTATTTTAACTTTAACGTAAAGCTATAGAGTTACGGCATTTTGTGGCAGATGGAATTAATCTCCAAACAATGACTACATAAAAAGAGTCTTTAAAATTATTTAACGGTTTTAAAGAAAATTATAGTCTTTTCCCCAGTAAGTTCTGTATTTGTTCCACGTAGGTATAAAGATCATAAAAAATATCAATTTAATCTAAAATTGTATCTACATTTTAGTTTGGTTTTATAGATTTATTCGCTGTCCTGGGAATTTCCCCTGTATGCTATCCGTAAATAAATCTTTCGTAAGATTCTTGAAGCGTCTCATCATAGAACTTCGATTTTTTAATAAGGTTTTAAGATTATGTAAATGTGCTTTTCGTGTTTCAAATGTTTCTATAAGTATTTTATGAATAGGCGTAATTAATTCACGGAAAATAAGCTTTGCACGAATGGAGAAATAGTATGCTGTCAATCGACTCATCGCCGATAGGGCTAATCCCTTTTTTACACCCAACGGGTCTGAAGGGTGTAACAGCCAGTCTGAGTGGTGTAACAGCCAGTCTGAGGGGTGTAACAGCCAGTCTGAGGGGTGTAACAGCCAGTCTGAGGGGTGTAACAGAAAGTCTGAGGGATGTAACAGCCAGTCTGAGGGGTGTAACAGAAAGTCTGAGGGGTGTAACAGCCAGTCTGAGGGGTGTAACAGCCAGTCTGAGGGGTGTAACAGCCAGTCTGAATTTTTTCAAATTCCTTTTCCATTTTAATATGGATAACTTTGACTATTTATCTGAGTCATTAATTTGTAGAGTTACTCTGACTTAAGGTTATCTAAAAATGGTCCCATTTATATGGTGATCTTTTTTTTTCCATTCTAATCGATAAGCGGCCATAGGTTTGGCATTGATGAATACCCATTACATATAACAAAAGAAATCTTTTAATTAGATTTGATCTTTAATTCAGCTTGAAAATTAACGAGAAGGTGCTGGACCAGTGCCCAGTGGGCCACCATGCCTTAAGACTGGCACTGGGCTGGGCCCGTAATTCAATGTTTACAAGAGTTATTATCAATTTGACTTTTTATACAGTAGTAGAAACTCTTAAATTGTCATTTTGTGAAGTGTTTTTGACTGGTCCCTAAATTGACATGTACACTGAAAACTTTTAAGACTCAAGAAGTTTTGTTTTTTTTCCCCGTACACAAACCCGGGAAGAGATTCTCTATTTAATGCAACACTATTCTTTGAATAAACTGAAATAAACTTTATCCATTTTTAATAAACTACCCTTCAAATATGGGGATGTGCACATTATTACTAGTATCACTCAGTTCAGTGTCATGCACAGAGTGTTCTTTGGCGTATTCAGGGGTACATTTATATAATGTATTTGTGCTTTTAGGAAGGGAGACTCGTACGCCTGGGATTTTGATCCAACCAGCATTTCGTCCAAATATGGGTCGGTCCATTTTATGAGGATAGCAATGTCTCAAACAGTGGCGACGCTACACCAGGTCCCGCCGGGTCCCAGGACATGGTAAAAAAACTTGGGACCTGGCAAATGACCTGGTAAATTTGTATTAGTTACTAATATTGTATATATGCTCATTAAGCTTAAACTACATTACATGCAAGAGAACTTCCATAAATTGTATTTTCAATACATTTATTTGGATCCCACCAAATTTTTTTAAGACCTGCAAGGGACCCGCCATGTTAAATTTGATGGCGTCGCCACTGGTCTCAAGGCATCTTTTGTTTCACACGGAATTATTTCAGTCCATATATAAGACTACACTTTTAAAATTAAATTACTTGCATGTTTTAAACTTTTATTAGCTTCTTAAATACCAGACAAAATAAGTTTATGTCTAAATTTTATGACTAGCACCAGATAATCACGTGGTAATGTAACATAGTCAAACATGGGCTGTGAATAAAAGCCTCGAGAGGAAAAAATAGTCACCTGCGAGATGAGATTTTAAAAAGCGGGCTGCTGGCGAAACAAGAAGGGACCATATTCGGTAAGAGTAAATAAGACAAATCGATGGTGCCATCCCAATCCGCCAGTGTGTTGCTCAACGACAAATTAATTTTTCGTTCACCTGTTCAGAACACCTGTCAATGAACCTGCACTGCAAGCGTGCAATGACAGACACTCATTGCAATGGCAGGCACTCCATTACTAGGGCAACCACGCAGTACAATGGCAGGTACTCCATTACTAGGGCAACCACGCAGTACAATGGCAGGCACTCCATTACTAGGGCAACCACGCAGTACAATGGCAGGCACTCCATTACTAGGGCAAGCACGCAGTACAATGGCAGGCACTCCATTACTAGGGCAACCACGCAGTACAATGGCAGGCACTCCATTACTAGGGCAATCACGCAGTACAATGGCAGGCACTCCATTACTAGGGCAAGCACGCAGTACAATGGCAGGCACTCCATTACTAGGGCAAGCACGCAGTACAATCATTACTACGGCACCCACGCAGTACAATGGCAGCCACTCCATTACTAGGGCAAGCACGCAGTACAATGGCAGGCACTCCATTACTAGGGCAACCACGCAGTACAATGGCAGGCACTCCATTACTAGGGCAATTACGCAGTACAATGGCAGGCACTCCATTACTAGGGCAAGCACGCAGTACAATGGCAGGCACTCCATTACTAGGGCAAGCACGCAGTACAATGGCAACCACGCAGTACAATGGCAGGCACTCCATTACTAGGGCAAGCACGCAGTACAATGGCACGCACTCCGTATAATGGCAGGCACTTCATTACTAGGACAAGCACGCAGTACAATGGCACGCACTCCGTATAATGGCAGTCACTCCATTACTAAGGCAACCACGCAGTACAATGGCACGCACTCCGTATAATGGCAGCCACTTTGGTTTCAGGAATATTAACTGTTTCAAATTCAATGTTTACAAAAATTACTATAAATCTGGCCTTCTATAGGAGGACATTTAAAGTTTAAAGGTAACTTTAGCGAAGTGTTTATGACAACGTGTTTGCTTATAACGCTTTATGAGATTTTTTTCCGAATACAACCCCAAGCAAAGCCGGGTATATTAGCTAGTAACATAATAATTTGAAACGGGCAAGTGAAATGTGACAATAGTTGCCACACATACAAATGAAATATAAAGGTAATTAAATTATCATTGATCTTCTTTTAAAATCTACTTTATCCTCCAGTTTTTTACAGAGATCAACACGGATTGTTGGTAGGGGGTTGGTGGTAGGTGGGTGGTAGGTGGGTTGGTGGTAGGTGGGTGGTAGGTGGGTGGTGGTAGGTGGGTGGTGAACGTGCTTTTTGGGTTTATTTATAACATATGCATGGTGAGTGGGTGATTGGTAGGTGGGTGGTGGTAGGTGGGTGGGTGGTGAACGTGCTTTTTGGGTTTATTTATAACATATGCATGGTGAGTGGGTGATTGGTAGGTGGGTGGTGGTAGGTGGGTGGTGGTAGGTGGGTGGGTGGTGAACGTGCTTTTTGGGTTTATTTATAACATATGCATGGTGAGTGGGTGATTGGTAGGTGGGTGGTGGTAGGTGGGTGGTGGTAGGTGGGTGGGTGGTGAACGTGCTTTTTGGGTTTATTTATAACATATGCATGGTGAGTGGGTGATTGGTAGGTGGGTGGTGGTAGGTGGGTGGTGGTAGGTGGGTGGGTGGTGAACGTGCTTTTTGGGTTTATTTATAACATATGCATGGTGAGTGGGTGATTGGTAGGTGGGTGGTGGTAGGTGGGTGGTGGTAGGTGGGTGGGTGGTGAACGTGCTTTTTGGGTTTATTTATAACATATGCATGGTGAGTGGGTGATTGGTAGGTGGGTGGTGGTAGGTGGGTGGTGGTAGGTGGGTGGGTGGTGAACGTGCTTTTTGGGTTTATTTATAACATATGCATGGTGAGTGGGTGATTGGTAGGTGGGTGGTGGTAGGTGGGTGGTGGTAGGTGGGTGGGTGGTGAACGTGCTTTTTGGGTTTATTTATAACATATGCATGGTGAGTGGGTGATTGGTAGGTGGGTGGTGGTAGGTGGGTGGGTGGTGAACGTGCTTTTTGGGTTTATTTATAACATATGCATGGTGAGTGGGTGATTGGTAGGTGGGTGGTGGTAGGTGGGTGGGTGGTGAACGTGCTTTTTGGGTTTATTTATAACATATGCATGGTGAGTGGGTGATTGGTAGGTGGGTGGTGGTAGGTGGGTGGGTGGTGAACGTGCTTTTTGGGTTTATTTATAACATATGCATGGTGAGTGGGTGATTGGTAGGTGGGTGGTGGTAGGTGGGTGGGTGGTGAACGTGCTTTTTGGGTTTATTTATAACATATGCATGGTGAGTGGGTGATTGGTAGGTGGGTGGTGGTAGGTGGGTGGGTGGTGAACGTGCTTTTTGGGTTTATTTATAACATATGCATGGTGAGTGGGTGATTGGTAGGTGGGTGGTGGTAGGTGGGTGGGTGGTGAACGTGCTTTTTGGGTTTATTTATAACATATGCATGGTGAGTGGGTGATTGGTAGGTGGGTGGTGGTAGGTGGGTGGGTGGTGAACGTGCTTTTTGGGTTTATTTATAACATATGCATGGTGAGTGGGTGATTGGTAGGTGGGTGGTGGTNAAAAAAAAAAAAAAAAAAAAAAAAAAAAAAAAAAAAAGAACAAAAAAAGAAGTTAAAATGATTTCAATAAGGTGATAGCCATAAAGAGAAGGATTTTTAGAGATTTTTTTTTTTTTTTTTTTTTTGATGACGCCATTTCAAGGCGTGATGATGTCGGTCGACAAGCTCCGTAAACTCTCCACACAAATGTCGAATATTACATGAAAAAATACAATCATTTTAAAAAAATGTATTTATTTATTTATTTATAAATATAAAAAAGGGAAAACTTACCTCTTAATCCATCTTCCAATTCAGCAAATCCCAAACTACCCCCAGTCTTGAGACTGCTACCTTTATTCAATGTCACACAATCGTATTTTTATAAAGAAATATACATCTACGCTCGGCTGACATCAAATAAGAATAATCCAGTGCTCCACTTTTGATCGGTCTTCTTACTTCCGACGACCATTGATCTCCGATGACCGTTTTAGGAAGGAGTTGTGTCACCTTAAGACTCCTGGTTACTCGCTATGTACTTTTATCGACACGGTCGGATTTACGCTAGTTTCAGAACTACTGTTTATTGTTGGTTGGTGATAACCTTTTCCATGGAAATGCGAAAAAATATTTTAACTATGAACAGCCACAGAAAAAAACAACAACAACAGGGAAAAAGCCAAATCCCAACACAGGAATACAACCAAGTGTGAAGCTTTCCTTGTGTAGCACAGTTATTACACGAGACTTGTTCTGTGTCTCAGGAGAGAGCGAGTTACAAAACACGCACACATACATACAGGGTAACACATGTTGGCGGGGCACACACCTGTCGTGTGCCCACCACAATGTCATAAGATAAGCTATATAAGGGAGCGCACCACTTGATCAACACTGCTCGTGTGTCCAGGTTATCAAATATATAAAATTAGCCTAAATGTCTACTCGTGTTACTGACAGACACACACACAAAAAGGAAATTAATACCGGTAATAGCCTTTGAGACGAAATCTAGGACATAAGTCATTAGTCAAAGGGGGGAACAGCTTCTACGTCTACTGTTTGGTCGGAGTGAGGGGTATTTCCGGCCCAGTCGTATTGATCTTACTATCATATTTTAGACAGTGTTTGGCCATTGTCAAACTTTTTTTTATAGCCCAGCCAGAGTGAGCCCCCCCCCCCAGTGTTTGGCCATTGGCAAACTTTCTTTTATAGCCCAGCCAGAGTGTCAAACTTTTTTTTTTAGCCCAGCCAAAGTGAGCCCCCCTCCCCCCCCCCCCGCCCCAAACCAACACACACACCTCACCATTTATTCCTTACGATTGTCACACCCCTTACGAGAAATCTACTTAAAATTAATGTCAGTTGTATTATAACGATTTCATATTTGATGAGACAGAGATCTAGTGAACGTAGGAGAGGGGGAGGAGGGAGGAAGAAGCGATATGTGTGAGTCGGGAGAGACAAAGAGAGAGGAGTGTGGAGAGAGACAGAGAGAGAGAGGCAGACATAAAGAGATAAAGAGAGAGAGGAGGAGGGAGATGGTGGGAGAGAGAGATACAACAAGAGACAAATACAGCCATGTTACCGCATGGCTCTTCTTCATAAGAAATAACATTTCAAAGTATACCACCCTTTCCTTCAACCTTTTGACGAATAAATTGTATTCTCCATTAGACTTTATACCAACGTAAACAAATACATTTTACCCAAGGACCTGCACAATTTACCCACTGACCTACCCAATTTACCACTGACCTGCACATTTTACCCACTGACCTCCACAATTTACTCACTGACCTACAAAATTTACCCACTGATCTACACAATTTTCCCACTGACTTTCAAAATTTTTCCACACCTGCACAATTTACCCACAGATCTACACAATTTACCCACTGACATACACAATTTACCCACTGACTTACACAATTTACCCACTGATCTACACAATTTTCCCACTGACCTGCACAATTTACCCACTGACCTACACAATTTACTCACTGACCTACAAAATTTATCACTGACCTGCACAATTTACCAACTGATCTACACAATTTTCCCACTGACATACACAATTTACCCACTGACTTACACAATTTAACCACTGATCTACACAATTTACCCACTGACATACACAATTTACCCACTGACATACACAATTTACCCACTGACCCGCACAATTTACCCACTGACCTCCACAATTTACTCACTGACCTACACAATTTATCCACTGATCTACACAATTTACCCACTGACCTACACAATTTACCCACTGATCTTACAATTTACTCACTGACCTACACAATTTACCCACTGACCTACACAATTCACCCACTGATCTTACAATTTACCCGCTGACCTGCACAATGTACCCACTGATATACACAATTTACCCACTGACTTACACAATTAACCCACTGACCTACACAATTTATCCACTGATCTACACAATTTACCCACTGACTTACACATTTTACCCACTGACCTCCACAATTTACCCACTGACTTACACAATTTACCACTGATCTACACAATTTACCCACTGATCAACACAATTTACCCACTGATCTACACAATTTACCCACTGATCTACACAATTTACCCACTGATCTACACAATTTTCCCACTGAGCTGCACAATTTACCCACTGAACTGCACAATTTAACAACTGACTTACACAATTTACCCACTGACCTACACAACTCCACTTGCTTTAGGAGTGCCCTCCCCCTAACACTCCACCATCCTTCTCCCGCCGTCTTCAGTTATGAGCAGATGTTTTAATAATTTAAGAGTGCGATACATTTGTGTTTCGCTTTGCGTAAATTCATTTACTTATCACGACCATTGAAGGATAAACTCTGTCACCTGGCTTGTTGCATTAGGGCGAGTTCACTCACAACATGTTTGTGAAACCTGTTGACATCGAACACAGCCGTTCTAATCATGACAGCCTAGGCTCATGTTGACATCGAACACAACCATTCTAACCATGACAGCCTAGGCTCATGTTGACATCGAACACAACCATTCTAGCCATGACAGCCTAGGCTCATGTTGACATCGAACACAACCATTCTAACCATGACAGCTTAGGCTCATGTTGACATCGAACACAACCATTCTAACCATGACAGTTTAGGCTCATGTTGACATCGAACACAACCATTCTAACCATGACAGCTTAGGCTCATGTTGACATCGAACACAACCATTCTAACCATGACAGTCTAGGCTCATGTTGACATCGAACACAACCATTCTAACTATGACAGCCTAGGCTCATGTTGACATCGAACACAACCATTCTAACCATGACAGCTTAGGCTCATGTTGACATCGAACACAACCATTCTAACCATGACAGCCTAGGCTCATGTTGACATCGAACACAACCATTCTAACCATGACAGTCTAGGCTCATGTTGACATCGAACACAACCATTCTTACCATGACAGCTTAGGCTCATGGGCCTAATTTTTTTTTACCATCACACATATTGAGAAATTAAAAATCCCTTGGGCAATTATTCGATATACAGAAGACAGTGCTGTCACTTTGGATGTTGTTCAAGTAGATCTACTTGATTTTGTCACGGTTGGGTCGTAATAAAAATGTCAAATATGTTCGACGTAAAACCAGGTGGTTTTAATAAAATACTGTTAAGGTACTTACAGATGTGTTTATTTTGGACACAATTTGTATCTGATCAGCAGTAGCGTAACTAGGGTTGGTGTCACCCGCGGCGGGCTAAACTTTTTGCCCCCCCCCCCCTAACTTCCACTAAAAAAATTCTGCAGTTGGCCGAAAAGGTCACCCCTCGATATAAAGAAAAAAGTGCCATCCACCCGCCCCCCCCCACTTTTTTTTTCTCCTTCCTGCATCACTGCTCATCAGATATTTTCACCTCTCACAATTCGTATCTGATATTTGCACTTCTCTCGATATGCTAGTGAACATTTTTACTTTTATAAAAATAATTGTGTGAAATGGTCGCAGTTGTCTCAAAGCAAATGCAAAAAAGATGACCCAACATTTAAATTAAAATATCTTCTCATTCCATTAAGATAGGATACCCTATACTCTGCAACGCTACGACTCTCTAGCAACCCCCTCCCCCACTTACAAAAGTAGTGACACATTTTGAAATTTTGCAACGAGCGGAGTTCAACTTTTTTTAAAAGTCGTAATGCAGTGCGAACTCGAGGACAAAAAAACCTTCTGACAATTGAGATAAAGTAAAAAAAAAAAAAAAATATGTTATCTAAAATCCCATGGAACCTCTTTTCTTGGAACAACTTCTCCTCGCATCCCTTGAAGTACCGCCTCGCGGCCTCACTTTTTAAAATTAATAACTCTTGTCATTTAATAAGTCAAGCGACATGCCTCAAACGAAGATTTAATCAAGACCAAATGAATTGTTTTCAATAAGAAATCTTTCTGTTTTTCATCGGTTGACGGCTCCACAAAGAAATACCCTTAGAGACCAGTGGCTGACCCGGACTGGACGCTGACTGGGGCATTGCTGAACTTTAACTAAATGCCACCCGGGGCGATCTCCTAAATTTGCGCCCCCCCCCCCCAACAACCCTGAAATGTATCAATACAAGAGTGCGTAGATTTGCCAACCGTCAATAACCCGAAATTCGGTTATCCGAACTTTTAACTAAATGCCACCCGGGGCGAACTCCTAAATTTGCGCCCCCCCCCCCCCCAACAACCCTGAAATGTATCAATACAAGAGTGCGTAGATTTGCCGAGCGTCAATAACCCGAAATTCGGTTATCCGAACTGCCTATGCCTATTATAATTCTTTTGATTATCGTACGCAATGCGCAGGTGTGGAAAATGGTTTCCGAACCGATAACTACTGTGCTTGAGGCCCCATTACTACTGTACATGTGGTGATGATAGACTGGGATAACGGTATCTTCAAACATGATAATTCACATCATCATTCCGATGCAGTGGTCACGTGGACATGTGCCCTCCGGCCTACAGCATCAGCATCATATGTGACCGATCGTACTTTGTTCATTGTTACTATTTTTAGAACGACTATTCGTTATAACCTGCACCTTCTTTAACGCCAACTGTCCATGCGATTGGTCGGTTATCCGAAAATTCGGGATCCGAAATATCCCCGGTCCTATCAATTCGGGACAATTTGACACTCTACTCTATTTTCAGTAGAGCATTTCCGACTTTGATGAGAATTGTTTATTATCTGAATGTAACGCAACAACCGTTGATTCCTCCACACACACACAGTTTCAGTTGAACTGGTCATTTTAAGATGAGCTCAAACACGGATTTAATACAAAGAAGACAAGAACATATCAGATAGATTCAGTCATGAATTGTATTCTTCATGTTATGTAACCTTAAAAATCAGAATTATTATTATTTTGTTTTTTGTAAAAATTTCCCATCTTACTGAAAACATACAAATGACGGCATGGCAGTTACTAACCAATACGTTACAGAAAACTCATTTCTGAAATAATTGCGTTGAAAACAATTTTAACGAATTGAGATGTTCAATAATAAGAATTGCGTTTTTCTTTTGTTTTTAACAAAAGAGAAATTGTCACCCCAAAATATGTTGTCCACTTCCCTCATATTTGATTACAGAATGTTCTCACCCATGTGTGTATCGATCAACCAATCAACGAAGCGTTGGACAGACCTACATTGCACAAAATAGCTATAGGCAGTGCAGCAGCTTAGCGCCCATCCTGTTTTTCGTTATCTAATTCTAACCGACATGTTTCTATACGTATATAGGTCCGGTGTAGGCAGATGTGGTTAAATAGGGTGTGGTTATACCTAAAGTGGTTAAATATGAAGTGGTTGATTATGATGCGGTTAAATGTGATGCAGTTAAATATGATGTGGTTAAATGTGATGCAGTTAAATATGATGTGGCTAAATATGATGTGGTTAAATAAATATGGTTAAATATAGTTACATTTGATGCGGTTACCAGCGCCAGGGGATAGGCAAGGATCGCACATCCGATCCATGCATTGTCCCCACACTGCTTGGTCTGTTCCACTTGTCTGGTCGCATATTTTACGTATTTAAAGAAGGAGCAAATGGTTTATTTAATTTTAAGTTTTAATATAAAATATCACTTAAACATTTTTTCCTTTATTTTTAAATGTCAACTTTCTATTTCTTTTTTTGCCTACTTAAAACATTGCACGCCCTGTCACTCCAACCCTATCAAGCTACGTTGCTGACAGAGGTTAGAGCACACTATGAACCCCGTCATTAATAACTGAGAGCCACTGGTTGAAGTTTTGCAATTTTCTTTTTAACTATTTAAATTCCCTCTAACCGGTCAGCCCATATCAAATGGCGTGTTGGCGACTCGAGCCCACCAACACGTATACGTAGCCTGTATCAACAAACCGACCGACATAACATTGACGTGCCGATAGACCGCTGGTAACATCTGGGCAGCTCCGTAGAAAAATCATTTAGATTAGGGGTAAGGGTTGGGCTTGGCCGGGGGGTGAGGGGGTTATAATATTTTTTTATAAACTTACAATCAAAACAATAAATTATATTAATATTACGCAATGATTGCTGCTATCGGCAAAGCATTGAACACTTGAGTTCAGGGTTTCTTTCAGCTATATCTCCGTGGGGGGGGGCTGTGCCCCCCCCTCCACGGGGAAAGCCAAGTGCCCCCCGGAGAAAAAATATGTCCAACAATAAATCAACTGGAACTGCTGGCACTGTACCCCCCCCCCCCCGAAAAATCTGAAGTGCCCCCACCCCGGGAAATTTCTGAAAGAAACACTGCTTGAGTTATGTCCCTTGAAGATGGTGGAAACATTCAAGCATCATTTTAAAGACATAGATATAGACTGATTCTATTGCGGTATATTAATTTCACAGAGCAGACAAACCATGGAGTAAAAAATAAATCACATTCATCGCCATTCATGCAGCGGTGTAGGAAGTGGGTGCGGAGGGGTTGTCACCCCTGGCGGCACTTTTTTTTTTATAAGGAGGGGTGACATTTTCGGCTAATTGCATAGTCTTTTCGGGGAAAAGGGGGGGGGGGAGCGCGGCTATATCTCGGTCAGCCCCCGGGCGGGGCTTACCATAGCTACGACAATGCATATTTAATTCACATTCATCGCCATTCATGCAGCGGTGTAGGAAGTGGGTGCGGAGGGGTTGTCACCCCTGGCGGCACTTTTTTTTTATAAGGAGGGGTGACATTTTCGGCTAATTGCATAGTCTTTTCGGGGAAAAGGGGGGGGGGAGCGCGGCTATATCTCGGTCAGCCCCCGGGCGGGGCTTACCATAGCTACGACAATGCATATTTAATATCTGCAATTAGAGGGCAGGGTTTAATTAATGTAATTCTAATTGCCATAAACAATATGGCATCTATCAGTGCAACACCTTACTGACCGGAAAGTGATCTACTTGTCTGCATTCAAACGATAAAGACATGGAGTCTGTGTCCAATAAAAATGTAAAACTTAAAGAAAAAGACTATCAAAAAACGAGTTGAAAAGCCCTAAAAATGGAAAATAATTTAAAATTTAATAAAATGCATGAAGCCTAGAAAGTCTGAGCAAACGTATAGACAGGCACTCTATGACGTCAAAGAAAGTCTGCGCAGACGTGTAGACAGGCACTCTAAAACGTGCAAGAAAGTCTGCGCAGACGTATAGACAGGTACTCTATGACGTCAAAGAAAGTCTAAGCAGACGTGTAGACAGGCACTCTATGATGTCAAAGAAAGTCCGCGCAGACTTTTAGACAGGCCCTCTATGACATCAAAGAAAGTCTGAGCAGAAGTGTAGACAGGCACTCCATGATGTCAAAGACAGTCTGCGCAGACGTGTAGACAGGCACTCTATGACGTCAACGAAAGTCTAAGCAGACGTGTAGACAAGGACTCTATGACATCAAAGAAAGTCTGAGCAAACGTGTAGACAGGCACTCTATGACGTCAAAGAAAGTCTGCGCAGACGTGTAGACAGGCACTCTATGACGTGCAAGAAAGTCTGCGCAGACGTATAGACAGGCACTCTATGACATCAAAGAAAGTCTAAGCAGACGTGTAGACAGGCACTCTATGACGTCAAAGAAAATCTGAGCAGACGTGTAGACAGGCACTCTATGACATCAAAGAAAGTCTGAGCAAACGTGTAGACAGGCACTCTATGACATCAAAGAAAGTCTGAGCAAACGTGTAGACAGGCACTCTATGGCATCAAAGAAAGTCTAAGCAGACGTGTAGACAGGCACTCTATGATGTCAAAGAAAGTCCGCGCAGACTTTTAGACAGGCCCTCTATGACATCAAAGAAAGTCTGAGCAGACGTGTAGACAGGCACTCTATGACGTCAAAGGATTTAAATTTAATGCAGATGAAACTTAAATATTTTTTTATTTTTTCAATTAATTTTTGAAAACATTGTTTGATTTTTATTCTGTTTCAACTCATTTTTGTTAGAAATTCTTTTTTTTTTTTTAAAGCTTATTTTTCTATTTTTACTTTTTCGTATTAAAATTTTAATCTTTAAATTATCGACAGGAGAAGAATTATTAACTTTTTTAATACAAGGATAGCCTACGAAAATCCCGGGCAAATATACTTATGCGACCCAATTCTTTATTACACGATCAACATTCCGATGGTCATGAAAAAAACTCTTTCTGTGTCAGGGACTCAGTTTCGTTTGTACAGGTCAGCATGAGACAGACTCAATAGATTTCGGAGTAGAAAGAAAATCTTTAACTAATTAGTTGTTTTTTGTTTTTTTAAAGACGTTCAAAAGATAAGCTAAACTGTTTCTCATGGTCAGGTTATTATAAGAATAAAGGATCCATTGAGTTTTAAGTTATGATTTTAAAAAAAAAAAAAAAAAAAAACTTTAAAACTATATAATTATAAAAAAAAAAAAAAAAAAAGATTTAAATTAAAAAAAAAGAGAGAAAAAAAGGGGGGGAAAGTCAAAAAAAAAAAAAAAAAAAAAACTTTAAAACTAAATAATTATTAACATTAAAAGGTCACAAGGTTGTAATTTAAGGAAAAGAGCGAAACAAAGTGCGGGAAAGTCTAAAAAAAAAAAAAAACGACGCAACAAAACAATGAACGTGACGGCAATAAGCCTTCAGCGAACACGCAACAGTAAAAACAATATAAAATTTATTTTAAAAAACACTCATCGGCATTGCAGGACCTGAGAGGACCGAAAGGGGCGTGTAGTTCTACCACACTTACCTTTGTCATTTAATCAAGAAAATACTTTTTAAAAAAATTAAAAATATCATAATTGTCACTTTTAAAGGAGGCTGCAGCAAGGCAACGTCAAACAACATTGAGGTGGTGGCAGCAAGGCAACGTCAAACAACATTGAGGTGGTGGCAGCAAGGCAACGTCAAACAACATTGAGGTGGTGGCAGCCCTCTAGAAAATGTTGGCGAACCCATGTTTGGAGAGTAGACTTCAACAGCACAATCTGGTGCGCAGTGTTGATTCTCAAGTTTACACTCGTTGCAACATGAGAACACGATACACATTCAAACGAATATTACAGCAACTAGAAATACAAAAGCTTCAACAGTTAATTTGTTTACATTATTTTTTTTTGCTTCGCTTTGTGCACATGATATTGTTAATGTCGGTGGATTTCAATTAAAACATTGACCAATCTCAACACAGCGATCAATTTTCTATTAACTTCATTCGGGGCGGATTATTGACTTTTCATTTGAAAAGGTGGGGGGGGGGGCGGGGCGGTGGATTATATGGGTCTTAAGGGTTACGTATGATATGGAGTTGGCCGAAGCATGGCGGTGCGAAGGGGGTTGGAGAAGGGGGCACTTACCCCGATGCCAACACCAGGGGGAGCGAAACTCATCTAAATAGAGGATCCTAATAGCAAATTAAATGATGAAATCCCATGTCATTCATAAAGACAAGGGGCGCCAAAATACTGGTCGGCCCCGGGCGGCACTTTTATATATATATATATATATATATATATATATATATATATATATATATATATATATAAATATATCGTAAAGAATCGGGACAATCCCAATTTGGGTGGGGCAGGGGAGTGCAGAATTCCTACAGGTACGAAAACCGGGAACTGACCGCCTTTCGTAAAGTATCAGATTAAATCAGGAACATGCTATAGTACTAACGTGATGGTCAGAGTACAGCTACAAATCAAAGCCATTTGAATGCAGAGGCTGCTGGCTAGTTTAATGAGAAATGGGCGCGCAGACCAAGCTGTGGAGAACTTTAGGTAGTGCAGTCGGGTGGGGAGTTCTCACACGGGGTTAGTTCGCACCTGTCGTTGGGTACCTTTGCCATTGTGTAGGACTATCAGATTGCCCACGAAACGGGCAGAAGTTATCAATCAATGGTGGCTATTTACTGAGAAATTTACATGTGGAAGGAGGGAAAGGTGAAGTCAATCATAGTACTACGGGGAGAGCCACCTTGTAGAACATATGCGAAAATAGATAGTCTTCGGAGGAAATCTCTGGAAAGGCCACGAATAATTTAACAAAAAATATTATTTTATAAAAGGGGATTGGTAAAAGGGGGGGGGGGGCTAAAATCATAACTCAAACGAAGAGCAGCAATGGGAAAGCAATGGGAAAGAATTCAGTCGAAAATTAATTTAACAAAAAATATTATTTTATAAAAGGGGATTGGTAAAAAGGGGGGGGGGGGGCTAAAATCATAACTCAAACGAAGAGCAGACATGGGACAGCAATGGGAAAGAATTCAGTCGAAAAATGGAGAGAGTATCGTCGGGGAGTAGAGCAGTGCAGTGCAGTTGAGGGACCGATTTAGAATGTAAAGAGACGAGATGTGACAGTCAGAGGTGAGTAATAGAGACGTAAGAGTGAGCCATAGTAACAAAACAATCAAGAGAAATTAATATCACCATCGACGAGTTGTACGAGTGACAGGGTGAGCTTGCTGCTGCCCGACCTGCTGCAGTACTTGTGACATACTTAAGTATCGTGTAGACCAAGTAGCGTTAACGAGAACATCCCGTCTCAGAGGGCACGCTCAGCATCGCGGTTACTTTCCTGTTAACACGCATTCCAGTGGTACAAACTGATGACCGTCAGACCCAGGCGCTTATGAAAAGTATGCTCGCCTCTGAACACTGGTAAGCTGTTGAATTATGTTTTTTTAATAGTCCGGAAAGTTTGAGGGTTCTTGATATGTGCCCCGTTAGATTTTTGTGTGCATTTACTTAATATTCCAAGGATTTCCAGCTGCCCCTCTGGTGAGGTGTATAGGCTTTCCAATTAACAAGCAGCGATGGATCGGGGTGTCCTGCTGCTAATCCCATGTAGTAGATAATCTTGGATTACAAGATTATTATAATTTTGTATGCTTTTATTTAGGATTTTTTTTTTAATTGTATAATTGCTTTTCAGAAAGAACATTTAAGGGCTGTCTATAAGTTATATCGACAATAATAGTAACCTAACCCTAACCCTTATGATAAATTTTTTTCCCCTTAAATTTGTACCGATTTTATTTTGATTTTGAATTTATTAAGAGGTTGTTGCTGGGTTGTTTTTTTTTGGTGTTTTTTTTTTTTGTTTTGTTTTGTTTGTTTTGTTGTTTTGGTTTTTTTTTTTTTTTTTTTTTTTGGGGGGGGGGGGGGGTTTTTTTTTTTTTTTTTTTTTTTTTTTTTTTTTTTTTTTTTTGTTTTTTTTTTTTTTTTTTTTTTTTTTTTTTTTTTTTTTGTGGGTGGGGGGGAATAGATATTTTGAAATCAAGAGCGGGTGCGTCACTGCAAAATATTGGTCCGAAAAAAATGGGAAAACTTTCTGTTGTGATGAAAACTAAAGGTAAATATTTATGTATTTTAAAAATCAAAATTCCAAATTCATTTTAATTCTAACGTTATGTTAAATTTGTTTATTAAACTATAGTTTGTGTTCGAAGAGTCCATTGACCAATCAATGCATCGATGACCATCTGATCAGGCTCATCGCACGCATTATTAACAGGGGTTACATTTTTTCCCGGAGATTATGTTACATTTCAAAGCGCATCGGACAATGTCACAAGGGGGTCTGCGAAATAATCCTCAAATATTTTATAAGTACGTTAGTAAGGATTCCTAAGGGTTCTTATTGCCCCACAAAGACGTATTACAGTCGAACCCGCTTATCTCGACATCGGTTAACTCGCCAACCCTGTTATGTTCGAAGTTTTTGAAGTGGAACCACCAAATTCTCTCTTTGTCTTAGCATTTTCTCCTCGGTTATGTCGATTCTTTTAAGTCGCGGCCAAATCCGCCTTTTAACCTCGGTTATCTCGATCTCCATGACCAATCGCTGGCTTTTGAACTCCGCAAGAAGAAATAGCCTATATTTTTTTTACTAAACAAGGAACAATGCTAAAATGTAAATAATGTTGTGCAATATAAAAATGAACACAAATGATATATAGATACATGCATCAACACCATCCCTTGAAGTCAGCAACATTAAAACAGGACAAGTCGTAATAAGGCAAGAATATCTCTTACATTTGTGTGGAGTATTTTTTTAAGTGGCCATGTCTACAATGAAAACCTCATGACCGTATTATCATCACACGACAAAAAATGCATGCGTACATTATCACTGTAAGCTTAGTCGTAAGAAATCTCCCAAAGTACACACACAACATCCTTTGGTAGGAACAGGAATTGGTCGATTAAAAGCCCACCCTATCAATCACTTGTTTAAACTGTACAGTAACCGCCACACACATACACAAACACATTATTTCCCACTGTGTCCCATGAGCTGGTGCCAGAATTTGTATTTAGTCACAATAGAAACACGAACATCCGAAATTAAAATTTGCCAGAATTTCGTGTACCTGGGCTGACGCGTTGTAGCTTTAACTAAGGACAAATGTTTGCTCCACCAAGTGAGGATGACATTAATAGTATCAATAGTATCAGTGTTGCATATTAAGTTTGGTTCAAGCTATGTACGAAAAATCACAACACCCAGTTTGTTGCTTACGATTTGCTTTGTTTGTTGTTCAAAATCGTATAATTTTTTCTTAAGGGTCAATTACTTTGTTCTTAATTATCGCTTAGTTTGTTCTTAAAGATCGCTCGGCTTGTTCTTAAAGATTGATTAGTTTGTGTTTAAAGATCATTGATTTTGTTCTTAAATATCGCTTAGTTGTTCTTAAAGATCATTTGATTCGTTCTTAAAGATCGTTTAGTTTGTTGTTAATGATCGATTAGCTTGTTCTTAAAGGTCGGTTAGTTTCTTCATAAACATTGCTCAGTTTGTTCATAAAGATCGCTTATTTTGTTCATAAAGATCGCTTAGTTTGTTCTTGAAGATCGCTTAGTTTGTTCTTAAAGATCGCTTATTTTGTTATTGAAGATCGCTTAGTTTGTTCTTAAAGATGGTTTAAAGATCTTTAACCCAAAAAAACTTAGTTAGCTGTTAAAGATCTTTTAGTTAGCTGTTAAAGATCGTTTAGCTTTTTCTTAAAACAACAGTGGTTCTAAAATAGTTTTCCAGGCAACCGCCTCCTAAGCCCATAACCTAACCCTGTCTTCTTAACCATGGGCATTAGAATAAAACATATACTGATATTGCGTTCTCTGTCTTCTTAACCATGGGCATTAGAATAAAACAGATACTGATATTGCGTTCTCTGTCTTCTTAACCATGGGCATTAGAATAAAACAGATACTGATATTGAGTTCTCTGTCTTGTTAACAGTTGACATTAGATTAAACTGATGCTGGCCTCTCAAATTGTCAGTTGACTGATTCTACCTGTACATTCTATCGGCAAATCAAGGAAGAATGGCGGAGCTACACATTCACTGTGATGGTTGACCTCTCTTACAACACATTAAGGTAGAATGGCGGAGGTACACATTCAACCGTGATGGTGGACCTCTTATACTCCAAATCAAGGTAGATTTCAAGATCACGTTCACTGAGATGGTGATCCCCTCACACACCAACATCAAGGTAGAGTGGCGGAGGTACACACTCAATGTGATGGTGGTCCTCTCATAAACCAACTGTTAGCTTTATAACAAATATAATAGAGTGGCAGAATTTCAGGATAGTTATTAAATGTACATACTTTCCGCAGACCATCAGTCGGCATAGGCATAATCTCCAAAATCACCCCCTCCCCCCTCCCCAATATCCCGCAGTGCGTAACTTATCAATTATGGATGATAATACTAAGACTTATCTTTACGATTAGTATCGCATTTTTGCTCTTACAATTATTATAAACTTCCTGACATTTCGCACTTTAACTTTTCATTTATTGGGGTTNACGACAAGTACACAAAAACAGCTTAAGGGGGGTTCACAGGGAGAAGGAAAAAAAAAATGAATTTTTAAACTTTTTTTTTTTTTTTTTACATTTCTGATTAGTAAAATATCTGATCAATCGATTTAACGTGGTTGGATTTTAAAACAATCCCCCCAAATATTTTTAAATAATTTTATTACAGGGGGTGTGTAAGGCATACTATTCCTTAACTTTAACCTTGAAAAACACGGCTTTGATGGGTTGGTTTGGAGCCCAGACCATGCCCAGACCTATTATGTAACACATGACTGTTTGGTATCAAAATGTTCGTGATTTCGCGGGCAATTTAGCCAACACAATGAGTCACAAATCTAAAAATAAATTGTTCCAACAAAGAACTTTAAAGTCTAGGGATTTTTTAATGTCCTAGCATTGTGGTTGTCTAACGAGTCACGTGACGTCTTTTTCAATATGGCGGCGCCCATGGACTGGCTAAAAGCCATTTTTGTTTACACGGTAACGTTTCAAGCGATTCATTACTACGAGATTAATTTGTCATTTTTGGGTGATGCACATTTGATAAAAGGTAAGTATGACTACCCATTTACCAAAATATGTTATAATTTATTGTCATTTATAAATATTATAGACTGATAATTATAAATAACACCGAAAATATGCCTAGTCTGACTCGGTAGTTATGCCTAGGCTAGCGGCTAGGCTAGTACTAGTAGTACTTCACAACTAAATAAGCATGCTTATCATTCATCGCTATACATTATACATGATATATGCAACTGGCCTATCAGGAAATGACTATTATTGTGAATAACAAGGATTTATATAAGAGGTGATACTACTACTTAATTTATTGCGCAAATAACAATGACAATTTACTCCAAATAAGTAAAATAAACTCAAGTCTCAAGCATTGTTGTCACTTGTGCAAGTGCAAGCTAAATCTAAAGTAGACTAAACCTAAAATTAAAAACGAAAACTAAATGAGGCTTATCATTACTTCATTACTAATATAACTATATATATATATATATATATATATATATATTATATATATTATATATATANATATATATATATATATTATATATATATATATTATATATATATATATTATATATATATTATATATATATATAGACTAAATCATTTAATTATTTTCATCAAAGTGTCTACGCGTGCCGGACAAATAGTGCGCAAGATATACGTCCGGCGGTATGTCACGTGACCGCCGGACGGCTAGCAGTTTTTATAATTCCGAACGAAGTACAGTTTCGTAGATCTTGTGTGGTCTAGTGGTAGAGTGATCGCTTGACGATATTATGATTTTAGGATCAATACCGGGGATAGGATCTTTCTTTTTTCCCCCCATTTTAATGTAAAATATTTTATACTATATTTATATTATCATGTTCATCAGCAACAGTAGTTTCATGAGAAGTTTTTAAATATTTTACTTTTACTTTTATTGGTTGCCTGCTCCACACTGGCCCCTAATTTATTTTATGGATTACTGGTGCACAAACTCAAATAACAAACTAAACAGAAATGTTTACAAGCCACTTTCTCTTAAGTTTGTTTCTATTATTTGCATTCAAGATACTCAGTACATTACTTGGTAGAGAAATAGATTTTAAAATTAACAATAGTTTTGAATTATTCACAGTTACGTGACAAGGCTGACCGACAAGATATCTCTCGCCACTTTGTTACGGTGGTCATGTGACTTGGTCGCCCGACAAATAGTGCGGGAGATAGACGTCCGGCTAACGCAGACCAATTTTTTTTTGTCATGTCCAGGTTTTGATGTGGGAACACTTCAGATCACCAAAGAGTCTGTGGACGATGTCAAGCTGCCGCCCTGGGCCAGCACACCTGAAGAGTTCATTTATAAACACAGACAAGCCTTGGTAAACCTTTTTTTTAAATGGCTCTTCTTTCTTTGGTCACATGACATGTTGTCATGTATGACAATCTGCCTCCTTGGAACAGCCACGCTTCATGGGTTTATCGCTGGGATGTTAGACAGTACAGATGTGACTGTACTGCTTTAAATGTTGGGGTGTTGAAAATTGAGGGTAGACACCCCACCCCCTCTTTTCCTGTCTGTGGCACTATGATATCAAATAACTGTAAGTGGTTTATAAACTCAGACAGACTACTACTGTATGACAAGGTGTGACCCATGCAATATGCCCCCCCAATGTGACTTCTTGCTTGTTGACTGTATTTGAACTGTTATTTAAGTAATAAGTAATAATCAATGACGTTTCTAGACACTGACAAGATGTGTTTTATATAAGTATAAGCACAAAATATCATTGAATATGTTTTGAATCATTTTATTTTTTTGCTTCTATTTGTAAATTGTTCCATGTGTAATGTGTAGATACATTGAAAATAGTTCCAAGGATAAATGGCCTTGATTTTTACGGTAGGCCCTAGTCAGATTAAATTGAAATAACTGACTTCCTGTTTCCTCAGGAAAGTGAGTATGTATCTGCCCATCTACACAACTGGATCGACCTGATATTTGGATACAAACAGAAAGGCCCCGCCGCAGTGGAGGCCCTCGACGTCTTCTATTACGTTACATATGAAGGTACACATGTCCTCTATTACAAATTAGTTATGCAAAATGCAAGTCATCAATTATGATGGCAGGTTGTCATGTTTACTACTTCCCAGTAACTAATTTCTTTAATAAATAACACTATCTGCGTGTGCATAAATGTTTAATAAATAACACCATCAGCGTGTGCATAAATGTTTAATAAATAACACAATCAGCGTGTGCATAAATGTTTAATAAATAACACCATCAGCGTGTGCATAAATTTTTAATAAATAACACTATCTGCGTGTGCATAAATGTTTAATAAATAACACCATCAACGTGTGCATAAATGTTTAATAAATAACACCATCAACGTGTGCATAAATGTTTAATAAATAACACCATCAACGTGTGCATGAATGTTTAATAAATAACGCCATCAATGTGTGCATAAATGTTTAATATATAACACCATCAATGTGTACATAACGTTTAATAAATACCATCTGTGACATTAGATGTAGATAAGAAATGAAAGTTACCAACCATGATACACAGAGGTGAACATCTTAAACATGAGAAGACTGGTAATGGGTTTGTGTAAATGTGTGAGAAGGAAACTAAAGGACTAAAGTCAGGGAAAGGGGGGGGGGGGCATTTGATCAGGGGTTTGTTGATTTCTTCATCTGTGTGATGTATGAATCATCCAGGCGTGACTAAGAGACTAAATCTCCACATTACCTTTTTTTTCTGAAAGTAAATCATTCTTTTGCATGGCTCGGAATTATCATTCTGTCACAATGACTTGAAAACCATTCTGTCAAATCAATGGAAATTCTCATGCTGTCACATGTCTTGGAATCATCATTCTGTCACATCAATTGAAATCATCATTCTTTCACATCAATTGAAATTATCGTTCTTTCACATGACTTGAATCATCATTCTGCCACATGAATTGAATCATCATTCTGTCACATGACTTTAAATCATTGAGACTGTCACCAAAATATTCGGTGCAGTATTGGTTTGCTGACCTCAAGATCTCAGGCAAAATTTGAGCAATAGTTCAAGGGATGTTTAAGATGTTTACTGTTCTGAAGATGTTTGCACAGAAGATCAAAGTAATCTGCACATTCACATCTGTAAGAGGTCTTTGTGACCCCCATGCCCCCTTTTAGTGCAGAAACACTTTCAGTTAACAGACAGTGCAGTTAATACCCCATTCAGTTAACACTATATTCAGTTAACTCCCCATTCATGTAACACCCCATTCAGTTAACACCCCCTATCAGTCAGCAACACGATTCAGTTAACGCTCAACACCCTATTCAGTTAACACCCCCATTCAATTAACACCCCCATTCAGTTAACACCCTCATTCATTTAACACCCCCATTCATTTAACACCCCCATTCAGTTAACACCCCCTATCAGTCAGCACCACGAATCAGTTAACGCTCAACACCCCATTCACTTAACACCCCCATTCAGTTAACACCCTCATTCAGTTAACACCCCCATTCATTTAACACCCCCATTCAGTTAACACCCCCTATCAGTCAGCACCACGAATCAGTTAACGCTCAACACCCCATTCA
>CAXITT010000181.1:534386-550032 GCA_964033795.1 Lymnaea stagnalis | reverse complement strand
GGTAGATTATGTATTAATTGTTAGTGAATGTAGGCCTGTTTGTGGAAGCTGAAAGATAGAACTGCAGGAGTCTATTTGGTCACCACCGTTGACACTGTGCGGTGACCAGATGATTGAGATGAGCATGGTGTTATAGTTGTCTTAAGAAGTTGAAAGAACATGGCCACTTTCCTCAATAAGGAAGTAATCAACAATGTTGGCAAACTGCCTGGAGGGAATGTGGATTCTTTCAATTAGTTGATGGAAATGTCCCTGTGTATGTGTGTGAAATGAATTGATCATGTTATGCACAGGAAATAATAATCGTATGATTGGTAGACATATATGATGATGTTGTGATGTCATAAGTATAATGCCAGGAAGGAAGTTGCTAGCCACGATACACGCCATGTCAAATAAAGGGATGACTTAGATTTATGTATAAAATGAGTTCCCAAAGCCCATCGTAACAAACACAATCTAGTTTGAAAATAAGGAATATACAAATACTAGAGGAAAACCTAAAGAAGGACATTAACATATTTGAAAACCTTTGTTTCTCATGTCTACAGATCATTCAAGGAATAGAGCATTTTATTATTATATAAATTCTAGTATAAAACGTTCATAGAATAGATATTCTATCAACGATATTCTATCAAAGTTATTCTTAGTTATTTTTTTTTTTAAACTTTAACCAGCACGTAACTGTGGAAAGAGCCTCGTCACCATGGGTGCCACAGAACTTCGACCCATTGTTATGAGTGGACCGTCTGGGAATGGGAAAAGCACACTGTTAGAGAAGTTGTGTACCCTGGTTGCTTTGCTTTTAGTGTTTCTCGTAAGTAATTTGTGATTTCCCCACCCGGTCATCTTTGCACCACACCCTCTCAAGTAGCTTGATAATCAATAAAATACTGTATGTGTGAGCACATTCTCTAGATATCTCAGCTTGATAATCAATAAAATACTACATTTGTGTGCACACACATAAGATCCCCTAGCTTGATAAACAATACAATAGTGCATGTGTGTACATATACTCTAGATATCTCAGCTTGATAATTATATATATAAAAAAAAAAAACTGCACCTGTGTAAAGACACACAATATATTTCAGCTTGATAATCAATAAAATATATTTGCCTAAGCATGCACTAGATATCTCAGCTTGATAAACAATTAGATACTGCGTTTGTGAACGCATACATTGGATCACTGGTTTGTTTCTAATCAAACACTATATGACCAATCACTTCTATTGTTTGAAAATCTAACAGAACTGAATTATTATCTTGTTATGACTATGACAATTAATTGATCAAGACTTTGTTCACTGTCCTGTCTTATTAAGACTTAGTTCATTGCCCTGTCTTATCAAGACTTAAATCATTGCCCTGTCTTATTAAGACTTAGTTCATTGCCCTGTCTTATTAAGACTTAGTTCATTGCAGTGTCTTATTAAGACTTATTTCATTGCTCTGTCTTATTAAGACTTTGTTCACTGTCCTGTCTTATTAAGACTTAGTTCACTGCCCTGTCTTATTAAGACTTAGTTCATTGCCCTGTCTTATTAAGACTTTGTTCACTGTCCTGTCTTATTAAGACTTTGTTCATTGCCCTGTCTTATTAAGACTTAGTTCATTGCCCTGTCTTATTAAGACTTAGTTCATTGCCCTGTCTTATTAAGACTTAGTTCATTGCCCTGTCTTATTAAGACTTTGTTCACTGTCCTGTCTTATTAAGACTTAGTTCACTGCCCTGTCTTATTAAGACTTAGTTCATTGCCCTGTCTTATTAAGACTTTGTTCACTGTCCTGTCTTATTAAGACTTTGTTCACTGCCCTGTCTTATTAAGACTTAGTTCATTCCCCTGTCTTATTAAGACTTAGTTCATTGCCCTGTCTTATTAAGACTTAGTTCATTGCCCTGTCTTATTAAGACTTTGTTCACTGTCCTGTCTTATTAAGACTTAGTTCACTGCCCTGTCTTATTAAGACTTAGTTCATTCCCCTGTCTTATTAAGACTTAGTTCATTGCCCTGTCTTATTAAGACTTTGTTCACTATCCTGTCTTATTAAGACTTTGTTCACTGCCCTGTCTTATTAAGACTTTGTTCACTGTCCTGTCTTATTAAAGCTTAGTTCACTGTCCTGTCTTATTAAGACTTAGTTCACTGTCCTGTCTTATTAAGACTTAGTTCAATGCCCTGTCTTATTAAGACTTAGTTCATTGCCCTGTCTTATTAAGACTTAGTTCATTGCCCTGTCTTATTAAGACTTAGTTCATTGCCCTGTCTTATTAAGACTTAGTTCATTGCCCTGTCTTATTAAGACTTTTTTCACTGTCCTGTCTTACTAAGACTTTGTTCACTGCCCTGTCTTATTAAGACTTTGTTCATTGCCCTGTCTTATTAAGACTTAGTTCATTGCCCTGTCTTATTAAGACTTAGTTCATTGCCCTGTCTTATTAAGACTTAGTTCATTGCCCTGTCTTATTAAGACTTAGTTCATTGCCCTGTCTTATTAAGACTTTTTTCACTGTCCTGTCTTATTAAGACTTAGTTCATTGCCCTGTCTTACGCTTTGCAGATACAACAAGAAAACCAAGGCATGGGGAGAAAGATGGTGCAGGTAAGTGGTTGTTTTGTGTCAAATACCCTGCAAAAGATGGTATAGTATAGTGTTTGTTTTAAGATATACCTTACTAAAGGTGGTGTAGTATATTGGTTGTTTTAAGATATACCTTACTAAAGATGGTGTAGTATAGTGTTTGTTTTAAGATATACCTTACTAAAGATGGTGTAGTATATTGGTTATTTTAAGATATACCTTACCAAAGATGGTGTAGTATAGTGGTTGTTTTAAGATATTCCTTACTAAAGATGGTGTAGTATAGTGTTTGTTTTAAGATATTCCTTACTAAAGATGGTGTAGTATAGTGGTTGTTTTTAGATATACCTTACTAAAGATGGTGTAGTATAGTGGTTGTTTTTAGATATACCTTACTAAAGATGATGTAGTATAGTGGTTGTTTTAAGATATAACTTACTAAAGATGATGTAGTATAGTGGTTGTTTTAAGATATACCTTACCAAAGATGGTGTATTATAGTGTTTGTTTTAAGATATACCTTACCAAAGATGATGTAGTATAGTGTTTGTTTTAAGATATACCTTACTAAAGATGGTGTAGTATAGTGTTTGTTTTAAGATATACCTTACACAAGATGGTGTAGTATAGTGGTTGTTTTAAGATATACCTTACAAAAGATGGTGTAGTATAGTGTTTGTTTTAAGATATACCTTACAAAAGATGGTGTATTATAGTGTTTGATTGAAGATATACCTTACAAAAGATGGTGTAGTATAGTGTTTGTAAAGATTGTCACTCAAGGATAGGACTGCACAGCCACTCGAGAAAATGCAACCCAACGGTGATGCACCATCGTCTCACGAGACGGAAGGATGCCGATTATTATAGTATAGTGGTTGTTTTAAGATATACCTTACAAAAGATGGTACATTTTAGTAGTTGTGTGAAATACCTTAAAAAGGTTATCAGCATTCAACACTATCCTACCACAACTTATAGTTTAAAAGCTTCATTCGTTAGATTTAAATTCAAATATTCAAGTGTGAATACAGAGCTTTATAACAAATCCCCCACACTATGTCAAGGAGAGCAGCCAAATATCATTAACTAGAGAAACTAGTTTTGTGGCACCACAATGTTGCATTCACTCCCCTGTCCTGTATTACAAAAAAAACAACAAAAGAACAATTACATAAAGAGCCTAAGCAACACCGTTTCAATCATAAAATTTACAAATGATACCGCCATGGTTGGCTTAGAATGTAAAGGAGAAAGGTTATATGAAAAGTTTGAAGCTTTATCAGTGGGTGCAATGAAAGTATTCTTGAGCTGCGATGAAAGTATTCTTCAGCTGAATGTGTCGAAAAGGAGAGAAATGGTTGTTGATTTCTGAAGGGAGAATCACCCAATTTCAGATCTCACACTAAAAAATCACAAGTCGACACATCTCAGTACCTAGTTGTCGCCATTACTGACATGGCATGGACACATCCGAATTCTGTATAAAAAAAAAATTATACCAAAGTCTATTTTAAAAAAAATTGTACTAGTTCAGCATGAACAAAACAAGTTATTAACTTATTCTACAGGGCAACAAGCGGAAGCCTACCAAATTTCAATATTACCTGCAGGTGTGTGAATTTATCCCCTGACATCAAACACTGACTTCAAAGAATAATCAATAGACACACAAACTAAACAGCCTTCACTTGAACTATTTAAATAAAATTGTTGTAGTGAAAACTTACTTTTTTTTAGATGATACATCCCACCCTCTTCATCACAGATGCATAGATCAGCTCAATCAGGGGAATTCTTTCAGTTAGGACAGAAAAATATCAAAGTCTTATGTTTTCCCAGTCTGTTAGAATTTACCAGTGTGCTCTCCCAGCGGTTACCAAATCTAAATGATCACTAATTATGTCATTATTCTCACTAAGGGAGTTAAGTTTTATGGTACATAATGACTTACTTTTCCCCCAGAGAAATACTTTACATGTCCTGTGTTTAATTTGTTCCGATTTTAAAAATGTTGTCGTGGTTAAAATACTTACTTATTTATGTGCTGAAATTGAATATGTACAACACATTTTCAGTTATTTGGATTAGTACAAGAATTTTATCTCTAATCTATTTTGTTTCAGCTTACCATTTTGTCTCAGAGGAGCAGTTTAAGAAGTTAATTGCTGAAAATGGCTTCCTTGAATATGCTAAATTTTCTGGAAATTTCTATGGAACAAGGGAAAAAAAATTAGTCTTTAGAAAAACCTCACATCTAATTTTATTTAAGTTTAAGAGCATTCTATTTATATCAGTCTATTGATCTTCATTTCTTTGGTTATCGTCACGGTTACCTTAAGCATTTGGAACATTTCAGTAAAACGTCGGTGAAGGAGATTACAAATTCTGGAAAACTCTGTGTCCTGCATGTTGAAATCAACGGAGTCAAAAATATAAAAAAATCTGACCTCAAGCCAACACCAAGATACATCTTCATTAGCCCACCAAGCTTGGAAGTTCTGGTATGTCCTAAACATTGGCAGGCGTTTATTTTATTTAGTCTTAACCCTCTTATCTTACAGTGTAACACAAGGCATTCAGTTGTTCATCTGGGTTTAATAAACTATAATAGTCTGAGGTTCTTTTAAATTTTAAAAATACATTTTTTTAAACCACCCAAAACACACACACACACACACCCCACACACACACACCCCCCCCCCCCNCCCCCCCCCCCCCACACTCTCCGTAAATCATTGTTAATAGGTCGTCTTTGGCGGCTCATGGATAAAATATTACTGAAAGGCTCTCTTATATAATAATATTTGCTTGAATTATTAAAATTTCAAATTTTGAAAACTAAATTTGCATATTGTTATCTAAAAAATTTTTTACTGAAACCAAAAAAAAAAACTCACCTTATATACCTATCCAGTGAGACTGACTTTTACTCAAGGCCTACATGTTAAACTTCATTTGTCAGAATTAAGGTAGGTGGATTCTTAAATGTATAGGTTATCAGTTTGTGTAAGCCGAGTTTCAATGATATGAACATCAACCTTTTTATTACCCGCTCATTTTATTTAGGAAAAAAGACTGAGGGATAAAAAGACAGAAACTGAAGAGAGTTTAAATAAAAGACTGGCAGCAGTTAAAGAGGCTCAAGAATATGGTAAGTACAGCGCCATTAATCGAATAGTGTGGAGGGGAGGGGGTGTTTGTCGAATTACATATGAATGAAATCTCATATAAATCACTTAGGTTTTAAACTGGTTTTTACCTATTGTTATTCCATGCACAACAAATGAGCAGTGATTTCAGCTCTATTCTTCAATTTAAATGTAACAGAGTCTTGCTCATCAAATTAGTCTATTTCATTTTTGCGATCAATTCCCAGTAGCACTACAGCCCGTAAATGGCTTTGGCTTGCCTCTTGCCTTACTTTCACTCACACCTGATGCTAATTCCCAGTAGCACTACAGCCCGTGTATGGCTTTGGCCTGCCTCTTGACTTACTTCCACTCACACCTGATGCGTTTCTTTCCCATGTTTGGATTCCCAGCTGCTGCAGATCTTTCTCCACATCATACCTCCATCTAAGCCCGAGTCTGCCTTTCAGAAGTTTTCAACTGGGGTTTACTCGGTGCTATGGGATCAGCATATGCAAGATACTGAAGGGGTGGGTTGTAGACAGTGCCTATTGGTTGTAGACAGTACCTATTGGTTGTAGACAGAGCCTATTGGTTGTAGACAGTGCCTATTGGTTGTAAGACAGTACCTATTGGTTGTATACAGTGCCTATTGGCTGTAGACAGTGCCCATTGGTTGTAGACAGTGCCTATTGGTTGTAGACCGTGCCTATTGGTTGTAGACAGTGCCTATTGGTTGTAGACAGTGCCTATTGGTTGTGGTAAGGTTCCCTAGCTTTTGTGGATTCCTCTATTTCCTACAAGGCAGTCGGTTGTGATTTTGGTCCGCCTCAGGTATTTTATTTCCACGATACCCGCCACATCTGGTTGGTTTTCCCCTATCAGTCACCTGGTGAGGCGCTCGATGGAAGATAGCTACGTCCACACGATTTTTACTGTCTGCAGTATTTGTTATAAGATAATAAGAGAGAAATTAAATTTATACTCAATTTAGTAAGAACAGTAATCTTTTATTGTCAACAAAAATATGCCATTGTAATGGTTGGTACATAGGTTGGATGTTTAGAAATTATATGACTATACAATGTGTCTTTTTTTTTCTTTCGTCTACAGCTCTCACAGGTGCCTATGATTTTATCATTGTGAATGATGACCAGGAACGAGCATATTCAGAACTTAAACGTAAATTAGCTGAAGTAAGTGAATCAGTCAAAGCTTTGGAATTAGAAACAATTTATTCTTGCTGGAAACTTTACGTGTTGTATTTATCTAAAAGTATTTTTTGTGTGTTTTTCTTCATCTTTCCAATGTTGCATTCCTCAGTTGTGTGAGAGGTGAGGAATTTTTCTGCCTCATTTCTCATCTTATCTCTTATACAAAATTTGGTTTTCATGTCACTAGAGATCTCTGTGTTGATTCCATGTTGTAAAGTCTTTCCAGTCTTTTTTATGTGAACTGTTTAAAGGGGGTTACTTCATAATCCAGGGTTTATCTACTGGAGTGGTAGTCACTCTAGAGAGAATTCAATAAATAGGTTTGGAACATTTGTCTAAAAACCTTTCTTTTTTTTTTTCTCTTTCTTTTAGGATCTCAACATTGTTCAAGAGAACTTTAAGAAGAGAGGCTGGGCGGTCAGAGAATAGGAGATGAACAAATATATTTTAACATAATGCTGTGAATCTTTGTTTTTATAATTAATACAATGATGCATTCTAACATTTAGTTTTAGAATGTTTCTGATCTGTCATTTTATTGGAATAGTTGTTTTTCAGTCCATATTGTTTTATAAATCCGCTGTTGACTCATAACTATAAACAAATTGACTCATAACTATAAATAGCTTTTTAGATTTTTACTTAGAAACGTTTCATCATTTTTCAGTCATGTGTTTCATTATTAGCCAATTGGCAAGTTTTTTTTTTTTTTAGTTGACATATCAGATTTTTGAATGCGAAAATTATTTTTTTTTCTAAAAAAGGAGATAAATTTACATCTGGGATTGAAAAAATTATGGTTTTTAATAGAAAAAAATAGCTAAGAATCTAACTAAATGAACTGGAGCACAGAGACTGTTAGAATACATTCTGGTTCCAAATATGCTTTAGGAAAAGGTTCATTGAAAATTATTGGTTAAAATATGTAGTATAATATAACAATGTAGTCTATTTGTCATTCTTATTTGCACATAGTGGGACCAGATTACTCCTGTTTTGCTTACAAGTTACTGGCTTGAAAAGGGCTTGTAAACAAAACAAAAATTGTCATTCAATTTTACATGGCATGTGGTGTTTTAGTTTTAGTAAGGTTTGCCTCACTTTGCTGTATTTCATTACTCGACTGAAAACAATGTTTTGAAATATGCAGAGACAGATTTTTTGGTACATCATTTCAATTTTTGTACTACCGGTACTACTACATTATGTGTTCTATTTCATTCTCGACCAGCCTTAAGCTGAAATGCTGCAGGGGTAGCAGCAGGGGATTCTGCTTCTTTTTTTTTACTCTCACAATCTGTCACAGATTGTCATCCATATGGCATGCATAATCATCAATCTGTCACAGATTGTCATCCATATGGCATGCATAATCATCATTCTGTCACAGATTGTCATCCATATGGCATGCATAATCATCAATCTGTCACAGATTGGCATGCATAATCATCAATCTGTCTTCAGTATGGCATGCATTGTCGTCAATCTGTTATATATTTTTGGAATGTAAAAAAAAAAATCTGTTGAAAAAAATTAAAACAGTATGGGGTAGATGCTTTGACACTTGATCTAGATATGGTAGATTCAAATTGATTGTGTCAGTTCAATCCACTTTATTAATCACTCAACCATATCTTTGACAGTTGATCCAGATATGGTTGATTCAAACTGATTGATTGTGCCAGTTCGACACACTTTAAGACCATGAAATAAATCAGCACAAACCACTTTCCTAGACATGATTGATTGTCAGTGGAAGATCAAGATAACACCTACACTAAAAACAGGAAAGAGGAAGTCTATTAAGCAAAATTGTCAAGGCTGTGCCTTCAATAAAGCTTTATAGTGTTTCTGGCTGCTGATAAGATACAGATAATTATGTGCCTGAAGTCACAGGTCTTGGAATGACTGGTTTGAGGGACTGGTTTCAAATTGTTGGTTAGATTTCCAAAACATGGAACATTGTTTTTATTGACGAATGTAATCTGATATTATACATTCTTTTCATTGCAACTATGGGTACTCGTGTATGATTATAATATTATAGACCTCATGATTAACATTGCTTATAAATATCAATTTAATCAATGCTTTTAGTTCAACATTCCTCCATGTTTCACTTTACACAATATATTGAATACCTGTAATATTGGTTATATTGCTTATACTTGATGAAAGATATGCCACTTATTTCCAATCTAAATCTAACCGTACATCTGGCCGGGTATATAGTTTTTTTCCTCTTTTAAAAACCAAAATTAATCCAAATTAAATGGGGTCTTCCATGTAAATCTGTCTAGTGAATGTCTTATATATATGTATACAGTTAGTATGACTTCATTGTTGCTATGTTATTTTGGTTTTTATAATGTTTATTTTAAATTTAAAAATTGACATTTCTGTTCATGACATGGACATCTAGGGAGAATAACCTCAAATTCTGGAGGCCGTTTTCTTGTTAATTTATTGTAATTTTTTTTTTTTTAATTTTTAATATATATTTTTTTACTACCCAATAAAACAAAAGAACATTTTAAAAACCAGTCTGATGTTACACATAGCAAATGTCCAAGTAAAGATAGAGCAAATCAATACCAGAGGCAGTATAATTATAATAAATGATTTGATGCCTCCCTTATTTTCCTTACAATCACTTACAATATTAGGCGCCACCCATATTTTAAGTGCAAACTGAGGGTTGTTGAGTTAGGAGAATTTTGTAAAAAAAAATTTCATATTCAAGGGCCCACGATCAATTTATTGGTCATTTTGGCTCCTGGTTTGAATTCAGAGTTTGCCTTCTCTTAGATGAGTTGCTATCCAAAGTTAATGAGTCCCATCCACCTGGGCTGCTTGGGATGTTGGCTTTGGTGGGGATTGAACTCCAGACCACCACCTGTTTGGATTGAGTCAGTTTAGACCGCTCAGCCACTCAGCAAAGAAGCATGTGGGGGTCGACAAAATGTGTATGAACATTTATGTACAAATTCTGCCAAAATCATCCTGAAAGTCTGACTGCATATTTATATCTCTAACAAAACCAATATCAACTTAAAAATAGGTGAAACGGATGATTTCTAAGTATTTTCAAAGTCTAGTTAGTAAATGAGTATAAAATGTAAAAACCACAGCAGTGTCTTTTGTAATCATCCTCATACTGTTGCTCTTTATTTTGTTGTTGTTCACAAATGAACAAGATGTGGCAACAGTAATAATTTGCCCAGTGTCAGCTTTAACTTTTTACGTCAACTTTCTTTAAGTCCACTATTCGCCTGTGTATGTTTCTGTGCTGGTGGCGTAATTATGTTGTTTGGCTATTTAAACACGCTTTATAGTGACTTCGTTTAATTGCAGTGTGGTTCACAATTGGCTTTAAATAAATTGAAACAGGAATTTGGAGTTGAGGGCTGATGACTACTGACTACTGATGATGTGAAAAATTCTTATTTGCACAAAGTGGGGTATGAAAACTTGCTTACAGGACATGTGGATGGCCCCATTCCTGAAGATATTTTATTAATTTACCAGGATGTCTTGAATATCACGGCAATGACTTATTGATGAAATGTATAGCTTACTATATTGGTATTAAAAAAAATTGATGAACTTGGAGTTGCATAACTGATATATAATTGTTTTTATTTTAAGTTATGATAATAAAAGTTTGTTTTTATCAAATTTTATTTTAGTAATTTGTTTAATATTTTATTACAGACCTATAATAAGCACCTATAATAACCTACTTATAATAAGCAAATAAAAACAAAATTATTATACATAGTTATGTTGATTGTTTTGTAGATATTTTAAAATTAGCATCAGTATGAATGGTTTTATTTCAGTTAATTGGGATCACATATAAATGAAGTTTTTGTATCTGTATTGATTAATGTGCAGTGCTAAAGAAATTTGGCAAACTTTGATTAGTGTACAGTGAGAAAGAAGTTGAGTCTGTTCTGATATCAGCGAAGAGTAGACTATTTATTATTGAATAATATTGTGCTATTTAAGAAGAGTTAAATATTAAACCCAAAGTTCTGTCTTCAACACTTCTACTTATTAATTTCAATCAATAAAATATTTTTTTTTAAAATTATGTAAAAAAGCTTTGTGCTTTATGTATTTAGGAAGGTTGAGATCCACTGTGTTAACGGGTCCTGGTTTGAGCCCAGACCAAAAGATACCATTTAATTTAGTAAATAAAGTTTGGCAACTTCTTTGTTTCTTCGTAGTAATATTTAAGTTAATATTTAAATATGGCTGACAAGGGAAGGCCCAAACCATGGACCCAATCGCTCATCGTCACCCTCCCCAAAAAAGGTTATCTACAGCTATGCCAAAACTATCGCACCATAAGTCTAATTAGCCATCCAAGCAAGGTCATGCTGAAGGTCATATTGAACCGACTAAAACCATATGCCGACAGAATCATTGCTGAAGGACAGGCGGGCTTCAGACAAGGACGGGGCACTACTGAGCAGATTCTAAACCTCCGAATACTATGTGAGAAATATACACAACACCAACAAAATCTATACCACGTCTTTGTGAACTTCAAGAAAGCATTCGACAGGGTTTGGTATGCTGCTTTATGGGCCACCGTAAACATCAACACAAACCTAACCAGCATTATATGCAACCTCTATGATAAGGCCACCAGTGCAGTCTTCGTCAACAACAACATCGCAGAATGGCTCAAGACAAAGGTTGGATTACGGTTGGATTACGACAAGGCTGCCTGCTCTCCCCCACCCTGTTCAACATCTTCCTAGATAGAATTATGTCAGATGCTCTGGAAGCGCATGATGGGACAGTCAGCATTGATGGCAGAACAATCACCAACCTACGCTTTGCGGACGAAATAGACGGATTGGCTGGGAACGAAAAAGAGCTAGCCAACCTGGTAAAGCGTCTCGACAAGACCTCGTCGTCCTACGGCAAGCTAATCAGGGCCGAAAAGACTAAACTGGTTACAAATAACACCACATGCATCACAAATTAAATTAAGGTCGGAGAGATGAGATTCTTCAGAAGCATTTTTGGCATCTGCTATAGGGACCATATCTCCAATGATACAGTGAAAGAAAGGGTTCGCCAGGCAATTGAGGAGTACAATGACCTACTGGTGACTGTGAAAAAACGCAAAATACAATGGTACGGCCACGTAACAAAGAAACAAGGACTACCCAAAGAAATATTGCAGGGCACCACAAGAGGAGGGAGAAGAAGAGGAAGACAAAGAAAAATATGGGAGGATAACATAAAAGAGTGGACAGGACTAACACTGGGCGATGCTGTGCGTAGCGCTGAAAACATGAGACGAATGGAGGAGGATGGTTCACATGTCATCAACGGTCCAAGGACTAAGGGACATGATGATGATGAAAATCCTTCCATAAGGGTGCCAACGTTTTAACTTAAAATGGAGCACTATTAAAAAAATTATTCAATTTAATTTTTTTTTAAAAATGTAAATAGATTGAAAGGCCCCGTTAAAAAATTCGGGTTCAAAAGTTTTCAAAAAGTATGGCTTATAAGTGTCACTTTCATAATACTCTAAATAAATATCCTATTTAAAAGTTGTATGATATAGTGTACCGGTATAGAGGAAGTGATGTTGGACAGGTATAACTTAGTTATTACATTGCTTTTTAAAAACGCGTTACATAAGTAAAGTAACTTGCCAGGTAGGACCTCTTACAGTGGCGTCGACAGCAGGCAGTTTACAGGGGGGGGGGGGGGGGGGGGGGGGGGGGTTGGCGAGCATTAGCAGGTTAGTCTTGATTTCGGACTCACTATTGAAAATCAACTAAAAACTACACTAGGCGATTGTTGATACTGCCGTGCAGATGCCCTGACCCAGTTGCAGAGGCGTAGCGAAGGTGTTTCGCGCCCGGGGACAAGATCCATTTTTAAGGGCCCCCTTTTCTTTTTTTCAACTCTCAAACCCATTATTTTCATCAATAAAATAATATCAAAGCACATTTTGGCACCCCTAACTAGCTGGATCCCGGGGACATCTGTCCCCCCTGCCCCCACGACGCTACGCCTCTGCCCGGTTGAAGCCGGTTTTGTCAATATCCTCTTCATGCGGGCGAAATGTGGAGGTAACGGGTTGGGCTCCCCCGTCGTATGTCTGGAACTAACGCTAGTGATGCAACCTTGGAACATGACTGCATTTTACGAAACTGCAGTGCAGTTATTTTACCCCTTTGAAAGCGTTCTTAAACACGAGAACGGTAAGACAGTGTTAGCGAGGAAGACAACCCTCTGGACTCGTTCGATATCGCATATGTATTTTTCTCTCCATCGTTCATCAAAGGCTGCTTCCCGGAGGCATAACGTCCAGCTACCTGGTGTGACTGGCCGCCATCGGCGTCATCATGAACATTGCCGGTGTGGCCACCCCTGAATGGCTGTCTTCAACAGATCACAACCCACCCTTTATAAAAATAAGTCTGGGACTGAGGAGGCTATGCGTCCAAGACGAGTGTGGCGACATACTCGACGCAATGAAAGGAGGTAAGAAGTCGGATTTAATGGTAAGAAATGTGTTGTATAAATTACGTATCCTTTTATCCGAACTAACTCGTACCAGGGTTGGTTCGGATAACCTATTGTTTCTGATCAGTTACCACTGGCTGTAAAGTTTCCGTTCAAGACTTTTTTTGCACGGAATATACTCTTATATTAGAAGCGCACGGTAATTTATTGTACAGTGTATTATGGTAATTTGTTGTACAGAGCATTGTGGTAAGTTGTTGCACAGTGTATTATGGTAAATTGTTGTACATTTATTATGTAAATTAAACACCTACTTTAAGTTTTTTCAGTTTTAAATTCTTTCATTTAACTGCCCAGTTCTTTATCATTAATGTGTTACATTGACAGATAACCAGTGTTTCAGATAACCAGCGTTTCAGATAACAAGTGTTTCAGTTAACCAGCGTTTCAGATAACCAGTGTTTCAAATAACCAGTGTTTCAGATAACCAGCGTTACAAATAACCAGCGTTTCAGATAACCAGTTTTTCAGATAACCAGCGTTACAAATAACCAGCGTTACAAATAACCAGCGTTTGAGATAACCAGCGTTTCAGATAACCAGTGTTTCAGTTAACCGGCGTTTCAGATAACCAGTGTTTTAGATAACCAGTGTTTCATATAACCAGCATTTCAGATAACCAGCGTTTCAGATAACCAGCTTTTTCCGAGAACCAACGTGACCTTTCCTGGAATAATTTTTTCTAAGAATTAAATATCGTTACAGTTACGAACTTACAAACCACAAACTGAAAATCCAAACTTGTTTGTTTGTTGTTGTTTTTTTCTTAAGACATCTTGAAGGTCTGTGAGGCTTTCGCCAGATTGGGTGTTCTAGCGGAGCCGCCTTTGTCTTTTTCGTAGTTTTTCCCAAGATGTGCAGATCCCCTGAGAAAGTAATCATTGGCGCCGCCTTTGCCTTAGGATTAGCTGGGGGTAAGTTACCCACAGAGTAAAATGCAGTGGACAAGGACAAGGGAGCTGAGCGGCTAGTTCACCCAGGGTGTCACTTTTTTAAATATGGAAAGCGAGGGGGGGGGGACATTTTTACCAACTGTACAGTTGTTTTTTTCGTGGAGTGGGGGTGGGCTAAACTATTTATCCACCCTTGGCGGCACAAACCCTAGCTGGTAAGATTTTCTCGTAATACTACGTGAAAGCTTTGTGACATCAAATATACTTTGTCACGCAAAAGTAACCGGAAAATAGTAAGACATAAAAGTAAGAGACTTGTTTTGAATTCACACAACAGACACATTACAGCAAATGCTTTGTTGTTGGGGGGGGGGGGCTGATTAATGAAGCCCACTCTGTAAGAGGTAACATCATAAGTTTAAAAAAAAAACTTCTTCTAATATTAAACTTATGACTAACTTTAATCTTTTCATCTCCAGCCTATCTCTCTTAAAGTTACTTTCATCTCTCTTACAGTTATTTTCATCTCGCTTAAGTTACTTTCAACTCTCTTACAGCTACAGTCATCTTTCAATCATATATCTCTTTCATCTTTCAGTTATCTCTCTTACAGTTACAGTCAGTCATTTCTCTTACAGACATAGTTTTATCATTTGAACTCTGTCTCTTGCAGTTGTTTTCATCATAATCTGCGTGTGTGTCTGGGGCGGCAAGGCCAAGCAGGACTTCCGTGACCCTTACCTCGGCTACTCATTCTACCTCAGCGTGGCCAGTCTCTTCCTGATCGCCGTCGGAGGCGTGGTGGTGTTCGCACAAGGCAGACGATCCCGGCTGTCTTACGTGCCCATCAGATAGAAGAACATGACTCGGTGATCAAGTGTACAGGATAGGAGAAGACGTGCCAGCAGGGGGGCTCCTACCCTACAACACTTTGAAAGGCCTTTCCCCCCCTTCATTTTTATGACACGTGCATTTCTATGATTGTATAATATTGCATAGCCCAGATTTGTTCGAGAAAGAGACAAATACTGAGCGTTCTCACTTTAAATCACCCTCCAATCAATTACGTTTCATCTTTACCCTTCCTTCAAGTATCATTTGAGACTATTTTTCTCTTTTTCTACCTCCCTCTCTTCCTCTCCCCCCCCCAACTATTCCCCTTTCTCTACCCCCTCCATCTATCACTATACCCTCTCTATCTCCCCCTCTCTCATTAGGGTTGGATTTGTGTGTGTGGGAAAAAGGGGGGGGG
>CAXITT010000181.1:506317-534364 GCA_964033795.1 Lymnaea stagnalis | reverse complement strand
TTTTTTTTAACAAGACTGCAAAGATGTTGACATTACAAATGAGACTTATTGCCAACATCTGTCAAATGCAATATAAAATATCAGTTTATTGAACAGCCTCGTGGAGAGTGCAGACAACTCTGTTAAAATTATCTTAACATTACATCATCAACAGTTGATTCAACTTTCTCATTTCATTTACTGCCACTTATTAATTCAAAAACATCTGGACATGGTGGAACAAATGAAACAAATTTCAGATTTGTACAAGGACTAGGAAATGACGTTTATTAAACATAAAATTCAAATCAAAATATTGGTGAAAAGTGCATCCTATAAATTAAACTGGTGACTTTCGACAATGAAAAGACAAATATTTTAATCCTAATTGGCATGGAAATAAAATTGGCATGGAAATAAAACACATTCTAATACTAATAGGCATGGGAATAGAACACAATACATGTACTAATTGGCATGGAAATAGCAGAAAAATATACTAATTGGCATGAAAATAACACACAGTCATATACTCATTGGCATGAACATAAGATATATACATATATTAATTAGCTTGAGAATAACACAACATGCATGTGTTAATATAAAAAACATACATATATACATTGGCATGAGAATAAAATGCATACATACACTATTGACATAGGAATGAACACACATTCATATACCGGGTACAAGGAAATAATACAAATACATAAATTAATTGGCATGGAAATAACAAAAACATACTAATTGGCATGGAAGTAAAACACATTCATATACTAATTGGCATGAAAAAAACATACATATCCTAATTAACATGGAAATAATTCACACAAATATGATACTAATTGGGATCAAAATATCAGCCATACTTAATTGGCATGAAATTAACACACATACATAAACTAATTGGCACGGAAATAACAAACATACTTATTATACTAAGTGGCTTGTGAATAACATACATATAGTCTCATTGGCATGAAAATAAAAATACAAATAACATATTTATGAACAAATTGGCATGGAGTATGGAGATAAAACAAATAAATTTAATAATTGGCATGGAAATAACACAAAAAGTATACATATTATACATATAAAACAAACATACTAATTGGCATTAAATTAAAAGATACATATAGTATATGGCTTTAAAAAACACACATACATATAATTGGCATGGATATAATGCACATGCATATATTTATTGACACGGAAATAACACACATACTAATTGGCATGGAAATTAACACATACATATAGTACTAATTAGCATGGAAATAAAATATATTCATACACTAATAGGCATGGGAATAAAACATTCATATACGAATTTACATTTAAACAGAAATACATATACTAATTGGGATGGAAAAACCCCACATTCATTTACTAATTGACATGGAAATAACATACATTCATGTACTCATTGGAATGAGAAAAAAGGACATACATATACTAATTGGTATAAGAAACATACATACATATACATAATATAAATACATAAACAAATTGACATGGGAATAACACATACATATACTAATTGGCATGGAAAGAACACACATTGATATACTAATATGCATGTAAATAACCAAATTATATACAATAATTTGCATGTAAAAATAATACACATACACATATTTAATGTAAATTATATGTCATACAAAATCATAAACTATTAAGAATGGGGGTAACAAAACATACAAACTAGCATGAAAATAATACACATACAAATACTTATCGGCATGGAAATAACACTTATGCATATATTAATTTGGAAGTGGAAATAACACACAAACACATACTAACTGGCAGGGAATTAACTTAAATGTACAAATTAACATGGAGATAACATACATATACTAATTAGCATGGAGAAAATATATACATATACTAACTAGCATGGAAAGAATAACCGTTAAATTAAATAGCATGTAAAAATCACACACATAACACAAGCATCAAGTTCCAAGTCACCAGCTTTGGGGTGCTAGTCCCCAAACACAAACGTCTGGTGCTAGTTTCCAGTCACCATTTAGCATTAAGTAACACATAAATCAAATAGAAGGAAAATAACAAACATATATACAAATTGACATGAAAAAAACACACACAAATAAGCATGTAAATAATACACACATACCAATATCATGGAAATAACATACATAAACTAAAATCATAAAAATAATGCAAACAAATACCAATAAGAATGGAAATAACACAAACATAACTAAGATTAAATAACATGCACATATGCCAATTAGCATGAAAATAACAAACAAATGTGCCAAATTAACATGGTAATGACACAGACATGCCAAATAAACTTGAAAATAACAAAAATATGCAAAATTATCACGGAACAAACATACAAATATGCCACCAATTAACAAGAAATAAAATACAAAATATGCCAAATTAACGTAACATACAAATATACAAAATGTAACATACAAATATACTCAATTTTCATGGAAATAACAAAAATATGCCAACTTACCATGGAAATAATAACATAAAAATATGCCAAATTACCATGGAAATAATAACATAAAAATATGCCAAATTACCATGGAAATAATAACAAAAATATGCCAAATTGACATAAAAATAACAAAAACATGGCAAATAAACGTGGAAATAACATACAAACATGCCAATTTAACATGGAAATAACATACGAACATGCCTATTTTACAAAGAAATAATATACAAACATGCCAATTCAACATAGAAATAACAAAAATATGCCAAATTAACATGGAAATAATAACATACAAACATGCCAATTTAACATAGAAATAACATACCAACATGCCAATTTAACAAAGAAATAATATACAAACATGCCAATCTAACATAGAAATAACATACAAACATGCCAATTTAATATACAAATAACACACAAATTTGCCAATTTAACATGGAAATAACATACAAACCTGCGAATTTAACATGGAAATAACATACAAACATGCCAATTAAACATGGAAATAACATACAAACATGCCAATTTAACATAGAAATCACATACAAACATGCCAATTTAACATAGAAATAACATACAAACATGCCAATTTAACATGGAAATATCATACAAACGTGAATTTAACATAAAAAAAACACAAAAATTTGCCAATTTAACATGGAAATGACATACAAATATGCCAATTTAACATAGAAACATGCCAATTTAACATATAAATAACACAAATTTCCCAATTTAACATGGAAATGACATACAAACATGCCAATTTAACATAGAAATAACATACAAAATGCCAATTTAACATAGAAATAACATATAAACATGCCATTTAACAGATATAACATACAAACATGCCAATTTAACATAGAAATAACCACTCCGCTCATCCAATGCCATCGTCGACTCCAAGTGCCATCGCTTGCTGACAGTGACATCGTCCACACCCTGTTTAGTCTGGTGCGGCTCATTCATTCCGGTGTCTCTCCTGTTTGCATGGACAGAAACATATAAACCAATTAGCATGGCAATAACACATATAAATTGGCATGTAAATACAACAGAAACATATACCAATTAGCAATAAAATAATACACATACATACACATATAAGCTTGGGAAAAATCCACAAACATATATTAATTAGCAAAGAATAAGACACAAACAAACCATTTATCATGTAAAAGATAAACATATTTACATGTATGTCTATGCCACATCTCTGTCCTGTTGCCGTCGTCCGCTCACAGTGCCATCGACCTAACCCTGTGATGTCTGGTGCCGCTCATTCTTCCCGGTATGGCTCCTATAAGCATGAAAATAACACATTTTAGTTGGCATGTGAATGCCACAGATACATATATCATATAGCAATAAAATAATACACATACATACACCTTTAAGCTTGGGAAAAAAACACACAAAAATGTACAAAAGCACAAAGAATAAGACACAAACATAAACCAATTAACATGTATAATATAAACATATTTACACCTACCTCCGTGCTGCTTCTCTGTCCTGTTGCGTCGTTGCTCACAGTGCTATCGCCCTAACCCTGTGATGTCCGGTCCTGCTCATTCTTCCCGGTACCGCTCCTATTAGCACTGAAATAACACATACATAAACCAATTAGCATGGCCATAAAACAATTGGCATGTCAATACAACAATACATATACCAATTAGCAATAAAGTAATAAACATACATACAACTATAAATGCTTGGGAATAACCCACAAACATGCATCAATAAGCAAAGAATAAGACACAAACATAAACCAAGTAACACGGATAAAATAAACATATATAACCTAAGTTTTAGGTACCTTCTTCCGCCATCATCTAAAATGGCTGTCTTTCCACTCAAAATGCTGTCTTCCGCACAAAGTGCCAACTTCTGCTGATGGTACCAAGAAAGATTTTACTTCATTTACTAACACTACTAACAATCATCTGTTTTTAAAAAAGAGATAAAATATAACTTTTTAAAAGATCTATCAGTTCACCCCACTACTGTGTGGTATTATAAACGACTATAATTACATGCTTATCAATGATTATAATGGGACATAATATTTTATGAATCAAGGTAAAATAATTGTAATTATTAGACATTTAGGATTATATCTTTCAAATATTTAAACACAATTCAATGGATGTGCATATAAAAATTTTGCCATACAACAAACAACCAAAAAAGTGCTGGGAAACAGTAGATGAGTTTGCATTCCATTAGACAACTTTTCTAGCTCATGAAAGAGAACTGCATGTCTTGGGAATTAAAGCTTACCAGCTCTCTCGGTATTTATACTTACTTACAAGATGAAGAGTTTCTGTGTCTTGTTGATATGTGTCTAGGAGACCTGATAAGAAGCCCCGAGGCAAGTTGTGTAAATGATGAAGACTCGGAATGAGGGGAGAGTACCTAGTATGTGATCTGAAAATAAGAAATTTACGTTGTCAAAAAAATCCAGTTTTATCATGCAACGGAACAAAATTATGTTGTGCCGATTTAAAACTTAGTAGTCTACTCAAGTAATATGTAACCAATGACCTTGTCATGCTGACATTAAGCTTAGTAATTTACTCAAGCAATATGTAACCAATGTCCTTGTTTGTATAGAATGAGTGCAGAATAAAAGACACGGCGTCTACAGGGTGTCTTGGTATGGACAGGGTGTCTCGCTATGGACAGGGGAGCATCACTCTTGGCAGAACACTTATTCCCTGCTAAAAAAAATATTAAAAAAACAAATTAAGAAAAAATTATAATCACACAAATGATCCCCAAATGACCATCAATGACCTAGCCCAATAACCTGTCTAATGACCAATCTAAAGAGCGCCTACAACTCAGCAAGCCCCCTACGACACAGCTACATGCCCATCTAAGGTCTAAGCTGAACACCAAGCTAAAGACTAAGCTAAATACCCAATAACCAAGCCTAAGGCCCCTCTAATGACCAACCACCGACCAATCTAAAGCCCCGTTGATGGCACGCACGCACACCACAAACCAACTAAAGATCCCGTCAGTGATCGCGTAAAAGAAGACACCAGAAACCCAGCCAAAGATACCTAGCCAGCCTTCCAAACGACCCCCTCCTATGACCCTTCGAAAGACCTCAGCCAAAGACCTTGCCAATGTGCCCAGCATTGACTCAGTCAATGACCAATCCACTATAAAACTAGCCTAAGGACCTCCGCCTATGACCCAAGCCAAAGACCTTGCCAATGTGCCCAGCATTGACGCAGCCAATGACCAATCCACTATAAAACCCCACCAAACAACTAAAAAACTATCCTACCTTGGGTGAGTTGTTTTTTTCCTCAACTGCTACTCTGTCATAACAGTCTATCAAATAATAGAGTACGGTATATTCAGTTCTGTTGTGTGATTGCAGAATTCTCAAAAACTGCAGTAAACTGTACTATGCCAGCAATTTTAAAAAAGAAGAACAACAAATATAATTGATGATTAAAACTAGAGGCCATTTTATCACTTTCTGCCAAGTTTCGGTTTTGACCGAAACTGGAAAGTTAAATTTCGGCTTTTTTGCATGTAAACAAGATCTGGGTTTCAATAAATAAATGTGATTGTGATTTAAGGAAAATAATTTACTTAGAAAAACTCACCAAATAATCATAAAACGCTCATTCCAAGTCACACGAAGAGAAAAATATAATCCAAAGTGTAACAAAAATGTTTTTTTCTGAGCTATATCCATATGTGCATCACAAATAATAAAGATCAACTTTCAAAAAATAAAAAAATTAAACCTCTGTGCACATTATCAATTGTCACCGTCACACAAAAAATTTGCAAAAAAAATTTAACCAATTCCACTGGAAACAATCTGTTGCTATTTAGAAAAAAATTGCCAATCATTAACAACAAACTAAAAGATCTTTAACAACAAACCAGGCGATCTTTATGAACAAACTAACCGATCTTTAAGAACAAATAAAGCGATCATTAACAAAAAACTAAACGATCTTTAACAACAAACTAAACTATCTTTAAGAACAAATTAACCGGCTTTTAAGAACAAACTAAATGATCTTTAAAAACAAATAAAGCGATCTTTAAAAACAAATAAAGGGATCTTTAAAAACAAATAAAGCAATCTTTGAGAACAAACCTAACGATATTTAACAACAAACTAAGTGACAATTATTAACAAACTAAACGATCTTTAAAACAAACTAAGCAATCTTTAAGAACAATCTAAGCGACCTTTAATAACAAACTAAACGATCTTAAAGAACAAACTAAATGATTTTTAAGAACTAAACAAATTATCTTTAATAGTAAACTTAATGATCTATAAGAATAAACTAAGCAATCTTTAAACATGAAAATAAATGTTCATTAGGAACAAACAAAAGGTCTTTAAGAACAAAATAAATGATCCTAACATTTAAACATACTAACATTTATAATAAGTGGAAAATTTACTATACATTTGTCACATATTTCCATCTGGATTTAGCTATAGTAAGCCTAAAAAATAATCTATATGGATGTGCACTTTACCTGGGGGGCGGGGTTGGTTGTTCATAAGCTGATGAATTATCAATTTCATTATCAGTACACTAGTACTACTAAATACTATCAGCCTCTGCATTTGAAATCATAAAAATCACTGATTGAATCATCCTCAGAGTAATATTTCCCACCTTTATTATAAGATCGATCACCGGATGGGTCAGGTCAAGATTTCATGTTTGTAAACAAAAATAAAATGGACAATCAAAACAACCGCTTCAAACAATTCGTTCTTCGTTCAAACACAATAAAACCGGATATTTATGAAAGGGAAATCATTCAAGAATTGATTTAAAATAACTAAATACCAATAGCTAACAAAAGAACCGAAATAAACAAGTTTTTATACATCGACGATCCTATACGTAAAAATCTTCATTTCAAATCGACGATGGGAGCGTTGATCCAGAGGGAAAGAGTTAATGGTACCAGTAATCAGAAATCACTCATACTAATTAATTCTTAGTAGTAATAGTTAGTAGGTTACAGTTACACGTATAAATAGTATAACGGTAATTATTACATTTTGAATTAATGCCTAATAGCTACTCACTTTAACTTTATAATACATCAGTGATCTTGAGTTGACGACAGGTCCCACATTATTCATTATAATAGTAGTATAGGCCCTGGCTGTTTAAGTCTTTCTCTTCTCGGATGACAGCAGGATGTTTTCAATACGGCCATCGATAAAATGACAGTTTGTCGTGGTGGGCTAAATCGACGATGGGAGCGTTGATCCAGAGGGAAAGAGTTAATGGTACCAGTAATCAGAAATCACTCATACTAATTAATTCTTAGTAGTAATAGTTAGTAGGTTACAGTTACACGTATAAATAGTATAACGGTAATTATTACATTTTGAATTAATGCCTAATAGCTACTCACTTTAACTTTATAATACATCAGTGATCTTGAGTTGACGACAGGTCCCACATTATTCATTATAATAGTAGTATAGGCCCTGGCTGTTTAAGTCTTTCTCTTCTCGGATGACAGCAGGATGTTTTCAATACGGCCATCGATAAAATGACAGTTTGTCGTGGTGGGCTTTTCGGCTTGGTATTTTCGGTGAACTCTGCTCACTGTTTAATTTATCTTGTTTATAAATAGATGACCCTTGCCCTTATATTATAGGGGATACAGCAAACATTATTTTAAGCTTTAATGGTCAAATTTTTTTTTTAAATAAGAAATATTAATTTTTTCGAACCTATATGCATCACATTTTATCCATTCTAAAAAAACTATATTAATTTAATTTTTTTTAAAATCCATGCATCACAAAATAAATGTAAATTTGAAAAAAATATCGATTCTTCAAAACTTGGATTTTGTGTTAGATTAATATCTTTATTATCATTAAATAAAGTAAAAATTATGAAATTAAATAATTTTAACATAATAATTGTGATTTGAAGGGGTTGGGGGTTTATGTTTTTGTTCACACCTAACCCCAAATGACCTATTCTTCAACACTTGATTGCGCGGAATACCCCGGTTCGATTCTATCATGTATGGTATCGTTAGAAAGCTTATCACCGCATGAAGAATGCCATTCCGATGACGTATTTATCTAAAAATAACCATTCACGTAAAAAAAAAACAACAACATGTGTATCACGTGTACACAAAAGTAGATGATTGGCCAATTCGTAGCTATAAACAATTCTCTGCATTTTGATTGGTCCATGTCCGCCATTTTTCTATACGGAAGCCGTGACCTTTCAACATTTTCCCCTGACGATGTGTAAACAAAGAGAATGCCTTTTTCGTCGATTCGAAGTGAAAATTTGCTTTACTGTTTTAGGATTTGATTATTTTTCAATTCATTTCATCAAATAAGGTAAGATTAATTTGTATATGATATTTTTATAATTGAATTCGGTATTATTGTTTTGTTCATTGGTAATTTTGTGGTCTAGTCTTAGGACGCCACTGCTAGACCGGAGACCGAGTCAGTAAACTTAGTCAAGTCACACGTGAGACGTGAACTGTGTATTACAAACATTAGACCTGTTGTACTCTCATTACAAACTAAATGTACATATTATATAATAATACTAAAATATTTTAATAATAGTTTAATGATTTATTTCTGGTAGGCTACACTATACTAAAATTAATTTTAATTGTAATCATACCATATTACTAAAAATAGTATTAGTACTAGTTCATATCATATACTCATACTCATACATTACATGGGGAGACACATTTGAAATATTTATAGGCTATATAGGACTATTGATATTGACTGGATCTATTTTACAATTTACAGGCACTGTACCTATTTAGTTCTTATTGGGCTTACTAAATTAAAAATGTTCTATTCATTATATTTGGTTATTTTCAATTACGTGTCTTCATTCTTGCAACTTTTTTTGACATACCAGTTGCCTTGTTTATGATATTGTTTTCTTTTTATTAACAATTTTTATATGTCTCTATTGCTATTACTTCAGTGTTATGCCTCCAACTAAAGAATTGACAAAGAGTACTGATTCGAGATCTAAGCTGAAGAGACATCGACTGACAACTATGGCAAGAGCGGCAAAGTTGAAGAAGAATGAACTCTCAACCATAGCTTTGTCCCCTCCCTGCCAGTTGGACAACCACTCTGTAGCAGATATTCAGGACATACAACCCGAGTCATTTTGGGACAGGGACAGTCATTTTGCCAGGTATGCATGAAAGCATGAACTTGGCTTTTTTTTGCTGCTACCGACAGCCCCAGCGATTCACCTTTGCCAACAATCTATGTTGCTATTTAAATTTTGCAATACAGGACTGCAATGTTCCTCTTGCAGTACTTAGTGTCTTCACCTTCTACAGGAAAGTTCTACTGAAAGTTTCTGAAAGCGCATGTATAGTGTATGTAACATGTATAATAGAAACACTTTGAATACTAAGTGATATTTTATTGCATTTCAACATTCTTCCTGTAGTTGAATATTTACATTTCGCTTTTACGAACACCGAAAGAAAATACCAGTATATCAATAGCATCATATTAATGGTCATGGCAGTATTTCAACCATCTTGCTTTCACTATTCATTGGCAAAATTTACACATGATATAAATGGTTAATTCACAACCCTCAGTCTCCCAGCAAATCTTTTGAAAGCACCACAATTTTAGAAACGTACGGCATGGTAGCAAACTGTATAGCAAAGCCATAGGTCTACGTTTACCCTGTTCTTGATGGAACATGTTTCCAGAATGGCATGGCATGTGCTATTCTCAGGGTAAAACACCACGTTTTCTCACAGAAACCATTGCTCAATGTGCTTGGGACAGGATCTGCGCTATTTCAAAGTTTTTTTATTTGTTGTTTTTTGTTAAGAAATTGATCCTTGACGGGGGAAGAGGGGGGATAAGGTATGGGCAGAGGCTTAACAAAAAAAAAGGAGGGGGGCTACACAAATCGGTGCTCTGGATAGGGGTTGTGCATAAAGGACGTCCCCACAACAAACTTACCTTTTGCGTCCCTCCAACCCAGAGAGGGGAGGTGCTGATTTATGTCTGCATTTTTTACTAATGTGTAATGCCAATGTAAAACTAATTCAATGATATTTAATTATTGACAAAAGACTTTTAAAAATCACTGCAGTGTTTTGTATTGATCATCATACAGTTGATTCGTGTTGAAAATCGCTTGATATCATAATGTTTATGCCTCGGACAACTTTAACTTCACGATTTCATGATCAATGTATGTGATTCATTTCCCGTAATGTATTTGTGGCTTAATATATCTTGGTGCTAACAAAATAGATACACTGACTTCCCATTCATTTTTACACCACGTCCGAGGGATCACATACAATGTTATAATTATAATCCCCCCCCCCAAAAAAAAAACAGGGGGGGGATAATTTCAAATTAGCTACCCTTTTTATGCCTATTAAGATTCACAATCATAGAATAAAACTTACAACAATTAATAAATATATTTGTATTTCAATGCATAGGGGGAAATAAAGTGGTTAACTTTAAAAATAAATCATGGTTTAACATTACAACCCCAGCCGCCTCCCTTCCAATAAATAATAAGAAATGCTCTACAAGTACTTTGCCATATAAGCATGGAACTTACTCAATATCTTCCTCCCAAGGTGCTAAACGATTTTTAAATAAATAGTTTTCAGTTTTAACAAGAGTACAACATTAAATCTAAAAGTAGCACTAGGCCAAAAAGTTAAAGACTCGCAAAGACAATAGTTTTGCTACTTTAAATCACTGTGGTGTACGCAGGCCGCAGACAATGATTTAGCTAGGTACACTGCCGCTATGTACGCAGGCCAAAGTCAATGGTTTCGCTAGGTACACCACCGTGGTGTACGTAGTGCCAGCCTTTTTTTTTTTTACCATAAATATAATAGGAAACAGGTCTGGTATGTATTCTTGTGGCCTTTAATAATAATAAATATAGGCCTAAAAGGCATTAATTAAAATTTCTCTATGAATGAAGTAAGAGCTGACTGACTCAACTGACTGGTTCTCAGTTCTGAAATTGAAAACTGAGGACTTACTTCAGTACTCAGTAGTCATAAATCACGCCGACATTGCTCAATTCACTCATCAATGACAATGATTTAAAGTCAAATCAAGTTGACTAGTTACAATAGTTACATTTACAATAATCAACACTAGGCCTAGGACCTGGCCCTACTCCTAGCCTACACCTATGAAAGCCTATGACAGCTTTTGGCTATGTCGCCTATGTACTATGTTACTATTCTTTCTACTTTCTAACTATACTGTATGTTTATAGAATTAGGCCTATCATGTGAAGTGAGATGGAATGAAAAAATGTTTGGCAGTTGAGGTTTGAATGATCTTAGTAAATGTTCTAGGGCAGGGATACTTAAATTTTTTGCAGCAGCACTGCATCCCCTGTAATTTAAACCCCCCCCCCCCCCCCCTAATGATTTAGTTTAGTTCTATTTTTCTATTTAACTTTCTAGAAAAAAGAAAAAAATTACCAATAAAAGTAATGTGTGAATAAAATTTACCAGGAAAAATTGTTTACTGCTGCTAATCAAAATGCATAGCTACTATTTTTTTTAAAAGGAAACAACAACCAGCTATGGCAGAAAATACAATTTCTGGGTCTCCTGCACCTCAGGGGGCTTTCAATCCTGGTTAAGAATTACTGTTTCTAAGGAAATGTTTCTGACACAGGTGCAGTTATTTAATATCCATTGGAGGTGATGTTTTTTTATAGGGTGCAGAGATTTGTTACGTTATATTTCAATGGTGGGTCTAAATTTTTGTGACAATTTGTGACAGTGTGGGCATGGGGAGGGGTAAAAAATCTGCAAAATTTGTATTGAACAATATTTTCAAAATGAAAATTACAGCTTTAAGACCTAGATATTGAGCTATGGCTTGAAAAAAAAAAATAATTGATTTGATTCCCAAGTTATGATTGTAGGTCCATTCTACAGAAAGTAATGATCATTTTCAAGAACAAGAATTATTTTAGTATAGCTCTGTTAATTGAGACAAGTAAGAAAATATTAAAGTGAACAATATAAAAACCGGGTAGAGACTTTTTGAGAGAGCTGACACTCCTTGGTCATATGATTTTTCTAATTTTCAAGCTTTAATAAACAATGCCGACAATGGTATCCAGAGAGGAAATGTAGTCATCATTCCCATGTTTTCACTGTTTTGAAACTTAAATAAAATTGTTGGAGTAGGGTGGGGAAAAAGAATTATTTGCCCATTCATGTAGATAAATAGATGCTTAATACCGTGGTTATCATGAAAATGGCAACTGATGCTATACTTAACTGATGAAATAACATGTTACATCAAAATTGCTATCATTTTCCATCATATGAGTCCATTTTTGTCAAAATTGCTATTCTTTACTGTAAAACCTCAAAATTTGATTGAAATTCAGACTGCAATTGAATTGTTTTAATTTAAAATCTGGGATTTATCCATTTTTAAGAAAGAAGTTGACATATTAGAATTCTCTTACTACCATGCAGCGAATAAGAGACTATTCATAATTTTTTTCTTTTTGCCATGTTTAAGTGTTAATAAAAAAAAAATTGCTTATACCTGGATGCCCATAAAATGTGCATACCGTACTTTAAGTAGTATTTCTTAATGTTCTTCACTTAATCAGGTTTGGCCGAGGCCTACTAATTTGACCATTTAAATTTCTCACACTGAAATTACTTACTCATGTTTTGAATTAGGCTACTACTTTTAAATTTGTTTAGCCTTAGCCTAGTGTTTTGACTTAGCCAACTACTTTTAAATTTGTTTAGCCTTAGCATAGTGTTTTGACTTAGGCAACTACTTTATTTTATTTTTGTTGCTGTTGTATTATGTAATGCAAACCTGCACAAGTAGCTTAGATGCAATATGTAAGATGTTATTAAAAAAAATAAAAATAAAGTAAGCTACTTTAAATGCACTGCTATATGATGCCAGGAATACCTTTTAACTCATGACAAACTGTTGTGAACAAAATTGTCCACAGCCTCTACAATCAAAGTCCACTTTTAACCGAACACCCAAAGTCCACGCTACAACACCTTGGTCAGGTTGCTCAAAAATGTAGCGAGGACACCATCAAAGATTTCAATTTAGAAAGCCTAGACTTGATGGCAGCAATCTTGAAGTGCCTTGTCATTATATGCCGGTAATTGATAACTTGCCATCTTTGGGGGATAAAAACTCATTTAATTTTTTTTTAAGTTTCTTTTTCAAGACATAGTGTTGGAATAGTGGAGACCACATGTCAAGTTGATCACCGATTGGCTGCTTTGGTGGTTAAAGCTTTTAGCTTGGAGTTTTCCTTCTCCCCAAGAATATTTAAGTTGATTTCCCTTGATTATTTGCCCACTAGCATTTCTTTACCTCCAGAACTTACCCGCTATAGAGCTGTCTAAATGGTACAAATAAATATAATGCATTTTTAATAATATTTTCAGAAATTTTGATAATCTGCTGTTTGTAGCATCCTGTGATTTTGTCAAACAAGTCATAACCCTTGCCCATGCTGTGATTTTGTCAAACTAGTCATAACCCTTGCCCATGCTGTTATTTTGTCAAAAAAGTCATAACCCTTGCTCAGGCTGTGATTTTGTCATACTAGTCATAACCCTTGCCCTGGCTGTGATTTTGCCAAACAAGTCATAACCCTTGCCCATGCTGTGATTTTGTCAAAAAAGTCATAACCCTTGCCCAGGCTGTGATTTTGTCAAACAAGTCATAACCCTTGCCCAGGCTGTGATTTTGTTCAACAAGTCATAACCCTTGCCCATGCGGTGATTTTGTCATATAAGTCATAACCCTTGCCCTGGCTGTGATTTTTTCAAACAAGTCATAACCCTTGCCCAGGCTGTGATTTTGTCAAACAAGTCATAACCCTTGCCCTGGCTGTGATTTTTTCAAACAAGCCATAACCCTTGCAACAATTTGTTCACATTTTTATTTTCTTCTTCAAACAAGTCATAACCCTTGCCCAGGCTGTGATTTTGTCAAACAAGTCATAACCCTTGCCCTGGCTGTGATTTTTTCAAACAAGCCATAACCCTTGCAACAATTTGTTCACATTTTTATTTTCTTCTTCTTTTTTCTTTTATTTAAGGGCACACGATAAATGTGTTGATCATTCTGGCTCCGGTTTGAATTCAGAGTTTGTCTTCTCTTCTCCAAGGCTAGCGAGTACCATCCACTCGGGGTGCATGGGATGTTGGCTTTGTTGGGCATTGAACTCCAGACCACCAGCTATTTGGTTTGAGACAGTTTAAACTGCTCAGCCACCCAGCACCTATTGCTGCTTTAAAAGTAAAGTTAGAATTTATATTAACATCTTCTTTAACTGAAAATCTCAGAAAAATTCACAATTTTATCCAAACATAGAATATATTGAGGCTGATTCTTAGTTTTCACCCCGTGACGTCATATTTGCATGTTTTTTATAGTTGCAGTGAATTAGGGTTCAGGTTAGGCATAGGGATCGATTTAGGAACACATTAATGACAAAATTAACTTGTTGTGTCAACCAAAATGGCGGCCATCGCGGGACGTTTTCTAATAATTTACCGATATTGATATTTATAACATAAGATCATTTTATATAAACCTACAAAGAGTAACTTAAATTATAATTTTTCATACGCACACACACACACAGCTTGGATGTCATGTAAAAACATGTTTGAATTTTGTTCTTTTCTTCTTACCTGTCATCCCTTCAGAAATGTGTCTTTAATAATTTTTTTATCATAGTTACAAATTGAACAAAAAAAATTGACAACTCAAATAATGGTTTCCTGTTTTTATCATCTCAGCGCCAGGTTGAGGTTCCTGATGTGTTTTCCAGCTACATGCAAGTCATGCTGGGGATCAGCTCAAAAGTCCAGGAGCCGGAAATACTTATCTTAGTCGTTTGGTAAGGTCCTGCGTCTGAAGGAGTCTTTGCTTTAATTATGATTATTTAGTTTTCAATTTGAAGTGACTCTAACGTGTAGTTAAATTATGGACTTATTAATGGAAAGAAAGTCAGTGGAGCTCCCAAGCTTAAAGATGTGTGTATGTGTATTACTTTATTGCTATTTGGTATATGCATTTGTGGTATTCACATGCCAATTAATATATTTAATCTCCATGCTAAAAGAAGTGGCACCGGGAAGAATGAGTGGCACCGGACATCACAGGGTGTGGACAACAGCAATGTGAGCTGATGACAGCAACAGGACAGAGAAGCGGCACAGAGGTAGGTGTATATATTTTTATTTTATACATGTTAAGTGGTTTATGTTTGTGTCTTATTCTTTGCTAATTGGTGCATGTTTGTGGGTTTTTCCCAAGCTTATAGTTGTATGTATGTGTATTATTTTATTGCTAATTGGTATATGTATTTGTGTAATCCATATATCAAATGATATGTGTTATAGCCATGCTAATTGGTTTATGTATGTGTTATTTCCATGCTAATAGGAGTGGCACCGGGAAGAATGAGTGGCACTGGACATCACAGATTGTGGACAATGGCATTGGTAGTGGATGAAGGCATTTGGAGTGGATGAAAGCACTGTGAGTGGACGATGGCATTGGGATTGGATGATGGTACTGTAAGCGGATGATTGCAATGGAAGCAGACGATGAAACTGGGAGCGAACAATGTCACTGGAAGAGGAATATGGCACCGACATCAGACGACAGCATTTGAAGCGAAAGAAGGCATCAGAACAGAAGAGCTGCACAAGAACGGCAAAGCTTTACTGACTTAGGTGTATCTGTGTTTATTATATCTGTTTATTGGCATATGTTTTTTTTTTCCATGCTGATTGGTAAGTGAACGTGTGTTACTCCATGCTAACTAGTATATAAATGTTATTCCCATGCTAATTGGCATATGTATGTGTGTTTTCCCCCACACTAATGGGTGTAAGTTTGTGTATTATTGCATCGTTAGTTAGTATATGTAAGTGTGTTATTCACATACCAATTTATATATGTAAATTTTATTTTCATACTAACTGGTTCATGTATGTGTTATTTTTAATGCTAATTTTTGTAAGTAAATTTGATTGTCCATTCCAATAGATGTAAGCATGTGTCTTATTTGATAATAATTGGTGTATGTTTAGGTTTATTTTCATACTAACTGGTTCATGTATGTGTTATTTTTAATGCTAATTTTTGTAAGTAAATTTGATTGTCCATTCCAATAGATGTAAGCATGTGTCTTATTTGATAATAATTGGTGTATGTTTAGGTATTTTTCCCAATGCTTATTGGTATATTTATGTGTGTTATTCTTAAGCTAATTGGTGTATGTATGTTTCATATTTCCATGCTAATTAATATATGTATATTTATTATTTTTATGTTAATTGGTACATTAATTTGTATAAACATTTTTTTTTCCATGCTATTTTGTTTATGTATGTTTATTATTTCTATGCTAATTGGTAATTGTGTGAATGTTTTTCAATGCTATTTGCTATGTGTATGTATGTTTTCTCTTATGCATGTTGTTATATATCTAAGTGTGTTTTAACAATTTTTGTGTATTAATTAATATATTATTTCCATGCTAATTTGTGTTGTATATTTTATAATTCAATGTCATTTTGTGTATATGCAAGTTATTTCCATGTTAATATGTTTGTTATTTCCCTGCTAATAATTGCTATATATATTTTTGTTACTTCCATGCTATTTTGTGTATGTATGTTTATTATTTCAAGATTGTTGGTATATGTTTGTATGTTTTTCCCATACTAATTAGTTGTTGAATGTGTTATTACCGTGCCAATTCTTATAAGTTAATTTATGTTTATTAATGCCATGATAATTGGTATATTGATGTGTGTTATTTCCATGCTTATTGATCTGTGTGTACTATTTCCATTCTAATTGACATATAAGTGTGTTATTTCCATTCTAAATGGTATATGTCTGTTATTTCTTTTCTAATTGGCATATTTATTTGTTATTTCCATGGCAATTGATATATGAGTGTTTTATTTCTATTTTAATTGGCACATTTGTGTGTTATTTCCATGTTAATTTTGTATATTTATGTGTTTTCTCCATGATTGTTGGTATAGATTTATGCTATTTCCATGTCATTTGGTATAATTGAGTGTTACTGCCATGCTAATTGGTATGTTTTTCTATCTCAATTGGTATATTTGTGTTTAAATGTTACTTTGTATTTTTGTTCGTTAGTTCCATGCTAATTTGTATATGTTTGTTATTTCCATACTAAATGGTATATTTGTGTTTTACTTCCATAGTAATTGGTATATGTCTGTGTTATTTCCATAGTAATTGGTATATTTGTGTGTTACACTCATGCCAATTATTATATGTGTGTGTGTTTTTTTTATACCTATTAGTATAGGTATGTGTGTTATTCTCATGCCAATTAGTATATGAATGTGTATTATTTCCATGCCATGTATTTCTGTTATTTACATGTAAATTAATATATAAATGTGCGTTATTCCCATGCCAATTATTATATGTATTTGTGTTATTTCCATGTCTGTGTTATTTCCATATAGTCTATGTATGTTCCTTATTTTCCTGCTAATTAGTATGTGTATTGTGTTATATTTCTTTGCCAATTAGATGTGACCTTTTCTCATGCCAAAGAGAATTAAAATGGGATTTATTACCACCAAATTATTATAAGGATTTGTGTCAGTTCCTTGCCAATTAGGATAAGCATGTTTCTAATTTTCATTTCAATTAGTATATGTGTATGTGTTATTTCCATGCCAGTTAGCATATATATGCTCCCTTGATGGCTCTCCTATCCTGTACACTTGATCACCGAGTCATGTTCTTCCATTCAGTTATTATTTAACAACACATTGATACACTACACATGAACACCTGTCTTAGTGGGAATTGTGAAATTGTTTCCTGGATGCCAAAGTAGCAGACATTTCTGGCTTTAGATTTGATTTCCCCTAACATCAACACTGACCTGAGATTATCATAGGGCAAAGTTTGTTCTCAAATTGTTCTTCACATATGTCATCCTTGAAACTATTTGTTCACACAGGCATGCTGTTCCAAAGATTGAAAGGTACCTTGATGAAACTATTTGTTCACACAGGCATGTTGTTCCAAAGATTGAAAGGTGCCTTGATGAAACTATTTGTTCACACAGGCATGTTGTTCCAAAGATTGAAAGGTACCTTGATGAAACTGTTTGTCCACACAGGCATGTTGTTCCAAAGATTGAAAGGTGCCTTGATGAAACTATTTGTTCACACAGGCATGTTGTTCCAAAGATTGAAAGGTACCTTGATGAAAATGTTTGTCCACACAGGCATGCTGTTCCAAAGATTGAAAGGTGCCTTGATGAAACTGTTTGTTCACACAGGCGTGTTGTTCCAAAGATTGAAAGGTGCCTTGATGAAACTATTTGTTCACACAGGCATGCTGTTCCAAAGATTGAAAGGTGCCTTGATGAAACTATTTGTTCACACAGGCATGTTGTTCCAAAGATTGAAAGGTGCCTTGATGAAACTGTTTGTTCACACAGGCATGTTGTTCCAAAGACTGAAAGGTACCTTGATGAAACTGTTTGTTCACACAGGCATGTTGTTCCAAAGATTGAAAGGTGCCTTGATGAAAATGTTTGTTCACACAGGCATGTTGTTCCAAAGATTGAAAGGTGCCTTGATGAAACTGTTTGTTCACACAGGCATGTTGTTCCAAAGATTGAAAGGTGCCTTGATGAAACTGTTTGTTCACACAGGCATGTTGTTCCAAAGATTGAAAGGTGCCTTGATGAAACTGTTTGTTCACACAGGCATGTTGTTCCAAAGATTGAAAGGTACCTTGATGAAAATGTTTGTTCACACAGGCATGTTGTTCCAAAGATTGAAAGGTGCCTTGATGAAACTGTTTGTTCACACAGGCATGTTGTTCCAAAGATTGAAAGGTGCCTTGATGAAACTGTTTGTTCACACAGGCATGTTGTTCCAAAGATTGAAAGGTACCTTGATGAAAATGTTTGTTCACACAGGCATGTTGTTCCAAAGATTGAAAGGTGCTTTGATGCAAACGTTTTGACTTAAGGAAAATCTTCCTTGGGCAAAAACTGGTAAAAACTCACCAGTCCTTCTTTGAATGTGTCCCTAAGGAGGTCATTTGCTTGCAACTCAATGACCTCCAGCTGCAGTTCATCAATTGGCAATGTAGTGATCGTTTGGAAAACCTAACGCGCCACTGCGCGCCTCTATTTTAATTCGATAAAACCATAACGTCCACGTAAGCGGTGAATTATCTTGGCAGGATAGACGGACATTTCCGTAATTTTTATTTCGTAGACAAAAAGATCTACCCGGGCCAGATGAGAGGGCCTCGCGTGCCGCATCCAGCCATCGGGTCGTAATTTGGAGACCCCTAGTCTACGCAGACAGAGTGCTAAACAGTTTATGAGATTTTTCTACGCAGACAGAGGTGCTAAACAGTTTATGAGATTTGTCTATGCAGACAGAGGTGCTAAACAGTTTAATGAAATTTGTCTAAACAGTTTAATGATTCGCAGTAAATGTCGAATTCTGTAAGGAAAGCAGGATAGAAAGAAAAAAGTAAATAAAAACTTTGGGGTGGGGTTCCCATGGACGGACACAAGCTACGCCATCATGGTCTTAATACATGGGACTAACAAGCTACGCCATCATGGTATTAATACCATGGGACTAACAAGCTACGCCATCATAGTCTTAAAACATGGGACTAACAAGCTACGCCATCATTGTATTAATACCATGGGACTAACAAGCTACGCCATCATGGTCTTAATACATGGAACTAACAAGCTACGTCATCATGGTCTTCATACAATGGGACTTACAAGCTTCGTCATCATGGTCTTCATACCATGGGACTAACAAGCTTCGCCATCATGGTCTTCATACAATGGGACTAACAAGCTTCGCCATCATGGTCTTCATACCATGGGACTAACAAGCTTCGCCATCATGGTCTTCAAGCAATGGGACTAACAAGCTACGTCATCATGGTCTTCATACCATGGGACTAACAAGCTTCTCCATCATGGTATTCATACCATGGAACTAACAAGCTACGTCATCATGGTCTTCATACAATGGGACTAACAAGCTTCGTCATCATGGTCTTCATACCATGGGAATAACAAACTACGCCATCATGGTCTTAATACCATAGGACTAACAAGCTACGCCATCATGGTCTTCATACCATGCGACTAACAAGCTTCGTCATCATGGTCTTCATGCCCTGGGACTAACAAGCTTCTCCATCATGGTCTTAATACCACGGGACTAACAAGCTACGTCATCATGGTTTTCATTACATGGGACTAACAAGCTACGTCATCATGGTCTTCATACCATGGGACTAACAAACTACGCCATCATGGTCTTAATACCATAGGACTAACAAGCTACGCCATCATGGTCTTCATACCATGAGACTAACAAGCTACGCCATCATGGCCTTCATACCATGGGACTAACAAGCTACGTCATCATGGTCTTCATACCATGGGACTAACAAGCTACGTCATCATGGTCTTCATACCATGGGACTAACAAGCTACGTCATCATGGTATTCATACATGGGACTAACAAGCTTCGCCATCATGGTCTTCATACCATGGGAATAACAAGCTACGTCATCATGGTCTTCATACCATGGTACTAACAAGCTTCGCCATCATGGTCTTCATACCATGGGACTAACAAGCTACGTCATCATGGTCTTCATAGAATGGGACTAACAAGCTTCGTCATCATGGTCTTCATACCATGGGACTAACAAACTACGCCATCATGGTCTTAATACCATAGGACTTACAAGCTACGCCATCATGGTCTTCATACCATGAGACTAACAAGCTACGCCATCATGGTCTTCATACCCTGGACTAACAAGCTACGTCATCATGGTCTTCATACCATGGGACTAACAAGCTACGTCATCATGGTCTTCATACCATGGGACTAACAAGCTACGTCATCATGGTCTTCATACCATGGGACTAACAAGCTACGTCATCATGGTCTTCATACCAATGGGACTTACCAGCTACGTCATCATGGTCTTTATACTATGGGACTAACAAGCTACGTCATCATTTCTCTAGCCACCATTACGAGGTTGATCTCAACTATAATTCATGATACATGATTAGAATCCAAGATACATGAGTAGAATCCATGATACATGAATAGAATCAATGATACATGAGTAGAATCAAAGATACATGGATAGAATCCATGATACATGAATATAATAAATGATACATGATTAGAATCCAAGATACATGAATACAATCCATGATACATGAGTAGAATCAATGATACATGAGAAGAATCCAAGATACATGGATAGAATCCATGATACATGAATATAATAAATGATACATGATTAGAATCCACGATACATCAGTAGAATCCACGATACATGAATCCATTGCAGCCATGTCTCTCACTTCTTTTCTCTTTCAGCCCTCAAACCATCTTATTTCTCTGTCCTCTACCATCAAAACATCTTATTTCTCTGTCCTCTACCATCAAACCATCTTATTTCTCTGTCCTCTACCTCTCAAACCATCTTATTTCTCTGTCCTCTACCTCTCAAACCATATTATTTATCTGTCCTCTACCTCTCAAACCATCTTATTTCTCTGTTCTCTACCCGTCAAACCATCTTATTTCTCTGTCCTCTACCTCTCAAATCATCTTATTTCTCTGTTATCCACCTCTCAAACCATCTTATTTCTCTGTCCTCCATCACTAAAACCAGCTTATTTCTCTGCCATTTACCACTCAAAGCAAATTAATTCTAGGTCCTCCAGCGATTTACTTCTCCGTATGTTTTCCGTCTCTCACTCTTTCTCTTTTACTTTTTATCTAACTCTCTATACCCTTTTCTCTCTCTAGATATATATATCCCCCTCTCTCATTGTGTCTCTCTCCTCCAATCTCTAACCTTTTAACCCTCTGCTCAAACTACCCTTTTCCGTTACACTTTCTTGCCTTCTTTTTTCTCTCTCTCTCTCATCCTTTCTATCTCGCTCTTTCTCTCTTACTCTCTTTTTCTCTCTCTTTCTTTCTATCCCTCTCTTTCTCTTTACTCTCTCTCCCTATCTTCCTCTTTCTCGTTCTCTATAGCTCTCTTTCTCTTTCTAGCTCTCTTTCTTTCTCTCTGTCTCTCTATCTGCCTCTCTCTCGCTCTCTGTATTTGAATTCCTCCATGACCTGTCCCAAGGATGCCCCTCTCACTGTTGCTTACACCCATCGATATCTGTATTTTAATTCCTCCATGACCTGTCCCAAGGATGCCCCTCTCACTGTTGCTTACACCCATCGATCTCTGTATTGAGGACAACAAATGACTGCCTGGAGGAGAGTCATGTGACTGGTGGGTTAATGCTATGAAACAAATGACACTTCCTGATAATTGCGTGTTCGGTCTACACAAACACACATACGCAAGCACTAAGCCATCATGTCTATCAACGTTAAATTTTAATGCATGGGGCCGCATCACAACATAGTGGCATGGGGCGCAAAGAGATGGTGCGGAGGGCGCGGCACTAGTTTTCTTTAAATGAAGGTCCGGCATCATCGGTAAACTGTCTAGTTGAAGAGAGCGGGAAAATTTCTTTACTCGCACTCGGATGGCACTAATCCTAGCAGCGCCACAGGGGAGGGGGGCTCCAAAAATCACGCGACGCCCCTGGCTGATCTACTCTAGTTAACATTATAGGAAATAACTTATAGTTTAATGAAAACAAAGTGGCCATTTGACAACTTTCAGTACAGCGATGCTGTGGTCGTTATTTGTCTAGATCTAAAGTCTCTGAGCCAAAAGTTCTCATGGTTCTGTTTATCCTAGGATGATGAAATTAGCGATGCTGTGCTGGTTATTTGTTTAGATATACCCTCTGAGCTCTTTCTCTCTCTCTCTCTCTCTCTCTCTCTTTCTCTCTCTATCTCTATCTATCTATCTATCTTTAGTCCATTTCTTTCTCTCTAGCCCTCTCTCTTTCTCTCTCTAGCTCTATCTTCCTCTATCAAGCGCTCTCTTTCTAGCGCGCGCTCTCTCTCTGTTTCTTTCTCTTCCTTTCTCTCTTTCTCTCTCTCTCTCTCTCTCTCTCTCTTTCTCTCTCTCTCTATCTCTAAATATATGCATATCACTACCATTTTCTGGTTATGACGTCAGTTCAATATATTTTTCTGTCCAGCTCTTATGAGCATATTAATTAAGCGATAAATCTCAGAAATCCTGGGTTATTCTAACTAAAGAATTCATTCTCTTATTCCACGTCTGAGAAATCTATTCATGCCTGACATTATTACCATTTTTGCTCAACTACAACAGACGCGATTGCTTTTAACTAATTGTTTATGCCATTCAAAACAGCCCCCCCCCCCCCCCCCCCCCCCCCGAACACCCAGAAAAGAAACCTCTGCCAAAGGTTCCCAACAAATATTTTATTGGAGTCTACAATTTATAAAAAATGGCTCTTCACTCATGAAAAGTGAGCCCAGCCGCGGCGATGAAACTTCTATATCTGAGTATGTCTGAGTATGTCTGAGTATGTCTGAGTATGTCTGAGTATATCTGAGTATATCTGAGTATGTCTGAGTATGTCTGAGCATGTCTGAGTATGTCTGAGTATGTCTGAGTATGTCTGAGTATGTCTGAGTATGTCTGAGTATATCTGAGTATGTCTGAGTATGTCTGAGTATGTCTTAGTATGTCTGAGTATGTCTGAGTATGTCAGAGTATGTCTGAGTGTGTCAGGGTGTGTCAGAGTGTGTCTGAGTATGTCTGAGTATGTCTGAGTATGTCTGCACTTAAAATTTAATGAAAAGACATGGCTGGGCATTTCTGATACTCAATGGGCTTACGTTTCTAGACATGACCATGACACCCAATGGGCTTACGTTTCTAGACATGATTATGACACCCAATGGGCTTACGTTTCTAGACATGACCATGACACCCAACAAAGCACATAATCTCTAGTAGAACAAAGCATAAAGTCTGTAGTAGAACAAACCATAGAATCTCTAGTAGAATAAAGTATAGCATCACTAGTAGAAAAAAGCACAGAATCTCTAATAAAACAAAGCATAAAGTCTCTATCTATAGTAGAACAAAGCACAGAGTCTCCAGTAGAACAAAGCATAAAGTATGTAGTAGAAAAAAGCATATAATCTCTTGTAGAACAAAGCATAGAATCTCTAGTAGAACAAAGCATAAGGTCTGTAGTAGAAAAAAGCATATAATCTATAGTGGAACAAAGCATAGAATCTCTAATAGAACAAAGCACAGAATCTCCAGTAGAACAAAGGAAAAAGTCTGTAGTAAAACAATCCATAGAATCTCTAGTAGAACAAAGCATAGCATCTTTAGTAGAAAAAAGCAATGAATCTCTAATAAAACAAAGCATAGAGTCTCTATCTGTAGTAGAACAAAGCATATCATCTCTAGTAGAACAAAGCATAGAATCTCGAGTGGAAAAACCCATAGAAATTCTAGTAGAACAAAGTATAGAATATATAGATGAACGAATCAAAGAGCCGCTAGAATATACCAAACCACAGAACCGCTTATGTCACAAGTCACATATCTTTCCAGTGAATTAAGCTGTCGGTAAAGAAGCGGCTCAGTCAATGATAGCGCCATTCTCGACGTGGTAGAAGCAAATGAAACACGACAAAGTAAGGGGAACACTAGGAACTTCTTCTATTTCACGTGAAATACGTGTAACTATAGGATTATAAGAACAGCTACTATTTCACATGAATATGTGTATCAAAAGGAACTGTTCCTAAATCACATGAAATATGTGTATCAAAATGAACATGAGGAACTGCTCCTAAATCACATGAAATATGTGTATCCAAAGGATCATTAGGAACTTGTTATATTTTACGGAAATGTGTGTAACAAAATAAATATTAGGAATTTCTTCTATATCACGTGAAATACGTGTAACTATAGGATCAGTGGAACAGCTACTATTTCACATGAAATCTTTGTATCAAAAGGATCACTAGGCACGGCTTCTATTTCATATGAAATACATGTAACAAAGGGATTATTAGGAATGGCTTCTATTTCATATGAAATATGTGTAGCAAAAGAATCATTAGGAAATGCTTCTATTCCATATGAATATGTGTAGACAAAGAATTATTAGGAACTGGGTCTATTGTACGGCAATTTGTGTCACAAAAGAAAATCAGAAACTAAGTGCCTCTACTGTTGAGAAATTTTAATATGTGACGCCAATAGAACATCAAGAACTTGTTCTATATACTGAAATCTGTGTCACAAAAGAACACCATGTAAAGCTGTCATTTAAAAAGTAAAGGTCTTCACGAATGTATTACATTATTTTGACTTGTTTCAAAGAGCTGAAGAAAAAGGTGTATAGTCACAGTGGTGATGTTGTGTGTAGATGTCCCCTATGTTGGTGTGGTGTGTAGAGTTACAATGTGTTGGTGTGGTGTGTAGAGTTACACTGTGTTGGTGTGGTGTGTAGAGTTCCCCTGTGGTGGCTCGGTCTGTAGACTTCATCTGTGTTGGTGTGGTGAGTAGATTATCCCTGTGTTGGTCTGGTGTGTAGAGTACCCTGTGATGGTTCGGTCTGTAGAATTCATCTGTGGTGGTGTGGTGTGTAGATTTTACCTGTGTTGGTGTGGTGTATAGAGTTCATCCTGTGGTAGTTCGGTGTGTACAATTCATCTGTGGTGTTGCAGTATATAAAATTCTCCTGTGGTGTTGCAGTATATAAAGTTCCCCTGTGGTGTTGCAGTATATAAAGTTCCACTGTGGTGGTGTGGAATGTAGAGTTCCTCTGTGGTGGTGCGTTGTGTGGAATTCCCCTGTGTTGTTGCAGTATATAAAGTTCCTCTGTGGTGGAGTGGTAGAGTTCCCCTGAGATGGTGCGGTGTGTAGAGTTCCCCTGAGATGGTGCGGTGTGTAGAGTTCCTCTGTGGTGGTGTGGTATGTAAGAGTTCCCCTGAGATGGTGCGGTTTGTAGAGTTACCCTGTGGTGTTGCAGTATATAAAGTTCCCCTTTGGTGGTGTGGTATGTAGAGTTCCCCTGAGATGGTGCGGTGTGTAGAGTTCCCCTGTGGTGGTGTGGTATGTAGAGTTCCCCTGAGATGGTGCGGTTTTTAGAGTTCCCCTGTGGTGTTGCAGTATATAAAGTTCCCCTTTGGTGGTGTGGTATGTAGAGTTCCCCTGAGATGGTGCGGTGTGTAGAGTTCCTCTGAAGATGATCTTAAGGTCGCTGAGCGCTCAAACGCACCTGTGGATTTATTCGGCCTGTGCTCCAGTATTGCATTTACCAGTGTGTGCATTCCTGGAGTCGATACGTCTGAGGTTTTCCACCGAATTTAATGTTTTTATAATATGAGTTATACACGGGGGGGGGGAGTTCATATTTACTTTAATATACCCTTGATAGAACTAGCTAGAACGTTAGTCGTTATACCCTTGAAAGAACAAGCTAGAACGGTGGTCGTTATACCCGTGATAGAACCAGTTAGAGCGGTTCGTAGCTCGGAGACTACACGGGACGCCATTGTTGTGTGAACGGAATTGTTTGAGCCCTGACGCCACTCCGGAGAGCACGAGATGAGCGTGCAGACAATCATGCAGTTGTCAAACTTGACATTATTTCCGAATGAACTGCAGTGGTCAAGTCACATAGACACCCAGCACAATGAGACATGTGGTTATTGAACTAACTACAGTGGTCAAGTTACATAGACACTCGGCACAATGAGACATATAGTTATTGAAACTAACCGCAGTGGTCAAGTTACTTAGACGTCCTGCACGATGAGACATGTGGTTATTGAACTAACTACAGTAGTCAAGTTACATAGACACCCAGCACAATGAGACATGTGGTTATTGAACTAACTGCAATGGTCAAGTTAATTATACACTCTGCACAATGAGGCATGATGTTATTGAACTAACTGCAATGGTCAAGTTACATAGACACCTTGCACAATGAGACGTATAGTTATTGAAACTAACCGCAGTAGTCAAGTTACATAGACATACTGCACAAAGAGACATGTGGTTATTGAACTAACTGCAGTGGTCAAGTTAATTATACACTCTGCACAATGAGGCATGATGTTATTGAACTAACTGCAATGGTCAAGTTACATAGACACCTTGCACAATGAGACATGTGGTTATTGAACTTATTGCAGTGGTTAATTTACATAGACACTATGACAAAGAGACATGTGGTTATTGAACTAACTGCAGTGGTCAAGTTACATAGACACCCTGTACAATGAGACAATTGGTTATTGAACTAACTGCAGTAAACCAGTTACATAGACACTCTGCACAAAGAGACATGTGGTTATTGAACAAACTGCAGTGGTCAAGTTACATAGACACCCTGCACAATGAGACATGTGGTTATTGAACTAACTGCAGTGGTCAAGTTACATAGACACCCTGCACAATGAGACATGT
>CAXITT010000181.1:448394-498331 GCA_964033795.1 Lymnaea stagnalis | reverse complement strand
ACACAAAAAATATACATATTGGCATTGAAACACACACTCATAATTTTTGTACATGGAAATAATACACAGTGATATGCAAATTTTCATGTAAATAACACACATACTTATACTAATTGGCATGAAAAAAACACATTCATATACTAATCAACATGGAAATAACAAAACTATATATAATAATAGCATGTAAAAATAATACACATACATATTAATGTAAATTATATGTCATGGAAATAAAAAATCATATAGTATGAAGAATGGGAGTAACAAAACATACACATACAAATAAGCATGAAAATAATACACATACAAATACTTATTGGCATAGAAATAACACATATGCATATATTAATTAGGAAGTGGAAAAAACACAAAACATACTAACTGGCCGGGAATTAACCCAAATTTACAAACATGGAGATAACATATACATATACTAATTAACATGGAGATAACATATCGATATACTAATTAACATGGAGATAACATATCCATATACTAATTAACATGGAGATAACATATACACATACTAATTAAGACATATAACACAAGCATCAAGTTCCAAGTCCCCAGCATCTGGGCGCAAGTTCCCAGTCACCAGCGTCCAGAGGCCAGTTTCCAGTCACCATTTAGCATAAAGTAACACATAAATCAAAAAGAAGGATAATAACAAACATATATACAAATTGACATTGAAAAAAAAAACACAAATATGCATGTAAATAACACACACATATCAATATCATGGAAATAACACATACACTACAAGCATACAAATAATACAAATAAGCATAAAAATAATACAAACAAATACCAATAAGAATGGAAATAACACAAACATATCAACTAAGATGAAAACAACATACAAATAAGCCAAATTAGCATGGAAATAATAACATAAAAACATGCCAAATTAACATAGAAATAACATACAAACATGCCAAATTAACATAGAAATAACATAAAAACATGCCAATTTAACATAGAAATCATATACTAACATGCCAATTTAACATAAAAATAACATACAAACATGCAAAATTAACATAGAAATAACAAAAACATGCCAATTTAACATAGAAATAATATACTAACATGCCAATTTAACATAAAAATAACATACAAACATGCAAAATTAACATAGAAATAACATAAAAACATGCCAATTTAACATAGAAATCATATACTAACATGCCAATTTAACATAAAAATAACATACAAACATGCCAATTTTTATATAGAAATATAATACAAACATGCCAATTTAACATAGAAATAACATACAAACATGCCAAATTAACATAAAAAAAACATACAAACATGTCAAATTAACATAGAAATAACCCCTCCTAGTGCCATAATCCGCACATCCAATGCCATCGTCGATTCCAAGTTCCATTGTCTGGTCACTGTGCCATCGTCTACACCGTGATGTCTGGTGCCGCTCCTTCTTCCTGGTACGGCTCCTATAAGCATGAAAATAACACATTTTAGTTGGCATGTGAATACCAAAGATACATACGTCATATAGCAATAAAATAATACAATAAAATAATACAATAAAATAATACACATACATACACATATAAGCTTTGGAAAAACCCACAAACATACCAATTAGCACGACACATACATAAACCATTTAGCATGTATCAAATAAACATATTTACATGTAGGTCGTCCTCGTCTGAAAGTGCCATCGTCTGCACCGTGATGTCTGGTGCCGCTCCTTCTTCCTGGTACGGCTCCTATTATTAGCATGAAAATAACACATTTTAGTTGGCATGTGAATACCACAGATACATACGTCATATAGCAATAAAATAATACACATACATACACATATAAGCTTTGGAAAAACCCACAAACATACCAATTAGCACGACACATACATAAACCATTTAGCATGTATAAAATAAACATATTTACATGTACGTCGTCGTCGTCTGACACTGCCATCGTCTACACCGTGATGTCTGGTGCCGCTCCTTCTTCCTGGTACGGATCCTATTAGCATGAAAATAACACATTTTAGTTGGCATGTGAATACCACAGATACATATGTCATATAGCAATAAAATAATACACATACATACACATATAAGCTTTGGAAAACCCCACAAACATACCAATTAGCACGACACATACATAAACCATTTAGCATGTATCAAATAAACATATTTACATGTACGTGGTGGTTACTGTGAGGAATAATTTTTCAGACAAGAATTGAAACATTGGGCCAATGACGATCAAATTTTTTAACAAATTTATTTTTTTGAAAGTGTCAAACATCTATGAAAGTGTCAAACATCTATGAAAGTGTCAAATATCTATGAAAATGTCAAACATCTATGAAAGTGTCCAACATCTAGTGTCCATCAACCGTTGTCAAGGTGACCCAGCAACTCGCCAAAAAGGAAACAACATCCTACCACACACAACGCCGGGGGCACCGTATAGTAACAAAGGGACCACACCAGCATGACAACGTCGGGTACACCGTACAAAAAACAAAGGGACCACACCAGTAAGACAACATCGCATTCGCTCGAATGGTCCATGAAAGATTTTAAGTACTGCCGCGGCTGTCTCAGGTAGACCCGTTGGCGTAGGAAGGGAAAGGGGGGGGTCGGAGGGGGGGGTTGCAGGTGGTTGGGGCCGTGGCCAATGACAGATAATCGATATCATTCTGTTGATGCCTCAACAAAATAAACTCTTTCCGTAGACGTCACGGACGTCACCTGTTGATACCCATGCAACATTCACATGCAGTGGCGTCACTAGGGGATGGGGGGGAATGTGCGAAACGCACCGGGTGGGGGTGGGGACACACCATTACATGCGGGTGACACCCAGGGTTGCCAGCTCGATGAAATCAAATCACGGACAGATATTCTAAATCTCCACAACTCAAGGTACTGTCAAACCTCAAGTAACTATGTTTCTATGACTATATGTACTGTCCGACATCAAATAACTTTGTTTCTATGACTTTATGTACTGTCAGACATCAAACAACTATGTTTCTATGACTCTATGTACTGTCAGATCTCAAATAACTACGTTCCTATGACTCCATGTCATTTAACCATGAGGCATTCTCAGCAGTGTCACCAATTTATTTGTAAATACAATTCACGGTGGCCTCTGGTCGCTAGCCTTATCATTCATAGTGGCATCTTGTCGGTAGCCAAATCATTGATGGTGGCATCTGGTCGGTAACCTTGTCATTCATGGTGGCCTCTGGTCAGTAGCCTTATCATTCACAGTGGCCTCTTGTCGGTAGCCATATTATTGATGGTGGCCTCTGGTCAGTAGCCTTATCATTCACGATGGCCTCTTCTCGGTACACCTATCATTCATGGTGGCCTATGGTCAGTAGCCTTATCATTCACAATGGCCTCTTGTCGGTAGCCATATTATTGATGGTGGCCTCTGGTCGGTAGACCTATCGTTCATTGTAGACTCTCGTCAGTAACCCTATCATTCATGGTGACCTCTGGTCTGTGGCTCTATCATTCATGGTGGCCTCTGGTCTGTAGCCCTATCATTCATGGAGTCCTCTGGTCTGTAGCTCTATCATTCATGGTGGCCTCTGGTCTGTAGCTCTATCATTCATGGTGGCCTCTGGTCTGTAGCCCTATCATTCATGATGGCCTCTGGTCTGTAGCCCTATCATTCATGGTGGCCTCTGGTCGCTAGCCGTATAATTTATGGTGGACTCTGGTTGCTAACCATATCATTCATGGAAGCCTCTGGTCGGTAGCCCTATCATTCGTGTAGGCCTCTGATCGGTAGCCCTATCATTCATGGAGGCCTCTGGTCGCTAGCCGTATCATTTATGGTGGACTCTGGTCGCTAGCCGTATCATTTATGGTGGACTCTGGTCGCTAGCCGTATCATTTATGGTGGACTCTGGTCGCTAGCCGTATCATTTATGGTGGCCTCTGGTCGCTAGCCGTATCATTTATGGTGGACTCTGGTCGCTAGCCGTATCATTTATGGTGGCCTCTGGTCGCTAGCCGTATCATTTATGGTGGACTCTGGTCGCTAGCCGTATCATTTATGGTGGACTCTGGTCGCTAGCCGTATCATTTATGGTGGACTCTGGTCGCTAGCCGTATTATTTATGGTGGACTCTGGTTGCTAACCATATCATTCATGGAAGCCTCTGGTCGGTAGCCCTATCATTCGTGGAGGCCTCTGATCGGTAGCCCTATCATTCATGGAGGCCTCTGGTCTGTAGCTCTATCATTCACGGTTGACTCTGGTCGCTATCCCTATCATTCATGGTGGCCTCTGGTCGCTAGCCCTATCATTTATGGTGGACTCTGGTCGGTATCCCTATCATTCATTGTGGCCTCTGGTCGGTAGCCCCATCATTCACGGAGCCCTCTGGTCGGTAACCCTGTCATTCATGGTTGTATCTGATCGGTAGCCCTATCATTAATGGAGGCCTCTGGTCGGTAGCCCTATCATTCATGGAGGCCTCTCGTCGGTAGCTCTATCATTCATGGAGGCTTCTGGTCGGTAGCCCTATCATTCATTGTGGCCTCTGGTCGGTAGCAGTGTAACTTTGGTCATTCACAATGGCCTCTTGTCGGTACCCCTATTATTCATGGTGGCCTCTGGTCAGTAGCCTTATCATTCACAATGGCATCTTGTCGGTAGCCCTATCATTCATGGTGGCCTCTGGTCAGTAGCCTTATCATTCACAATGGCATCTTGTCGGTAGCCCTATCATTCATGGTGGCCTTTGGTCAGTAGCCTTATCATTCACAATGGCCTCTTGTCGGTAGCCATATTTTTGATGGTGGCCTCTTGTCGGTAGCCCTATCATTCATTGTGGCCTCTGGGTGTTTAATGTGTGAACTTGATAGTCCTAATGATACATCTCCGCCGTGTGATAGTCCTAATGATACATCTCCGCCACTTGATAGTCCTAATGATACATCTCCGCCGTGTGATAGTCCTAATGATACATCTCCGCCACTTGATAGTCCTAATGATACATCTCCGCCACTTGATAGTCCTAATGATACATCTCCGCCACTTGATAGTCCTAATGATACATCTCCGCCACTTGATAGTCCTAATGATACATCTCCACCACTTGATAGTCCTAATGATACATCTCCGCCACTTGATAGTCCTAATGATACATCTCCGCCACTTGATAGTCCTAATGATACATCTCCGCCGCGTGATAGTCCTAATGATACATCTCCGCCACTTGATAGTCCTAATGATACATCTCCGCCACTTGATAGTCCTAATGATACATCTCCGCCACTTGATAGTCCTAATGATACATCTCCGCCACTTGATAGTCCTAATGATACATCTCCGCCACTTGATAGTCCTAATGATACATCTCCGCCACTTGATAGTCCTAATGATACATCTCCGCCACTTGATAGTCCTAATGATACATCTCCGCCACTTGATAGTCCTAATGATACATCTCCGCCACTTGATAGTCCTAATGATACATCTCCGCCACTTGATAGTCCTAATGATACATCTCCGCCACTTGATAGTCCTAATGATACATCTCCGCCACTTGATAGTCCTAATGATACATCTCCGCCACTTGATAGTCCTAATGATACATCTCCGCCACTTGATAGTCCTAATGATACATCTCCGCCACTTGATAGTCCTAATGATACATCTCCGCCACTTGATAGTCCTAATGATACATCTCCGCCACTTGATAGTCCTAATGATACATCTCCGCCACTTGATAGTCCTAATGATACATCTCCGCCACTTGATAGTCCTAATGATACATCTCCGCCACTTGATAGTCCTAATGATACATCTCCGCCACTTGATAGTCCTAATGATACATCTCCGCCACTTGATAGTCCTAATGATACATCTCCGCCACTTGATAGTCCTAATGATACATCTCCGCCACTTGATAGTCCTAATGATACATCTCCGCCACTTGATAGTCCTAATGATACATCTCCGCCACTTGATAGTCCTAATGATACATCTCCGCCACTTGATAGTCCTAATGATACATCTCCGCCACTTGATAGTCCTAATGATGCATCTCAGCCACTTGATAGTCCTAATGATACATCTCCGCCACTTAATAGTCCTAATGATGCATCTCAGCCACTTGATAGTCCTAATGATGCATCTCAGCCACTTGATAGTCCTAATGATGCATCTCAGCCACTTGATAGTCCTAATGATGCATCTCAGCCACTTGATAGTCCTAATGATACATCTCCGCCACTTAATAGTCCTAATGATGCATCTCAGCCACTTGATAGTCCTAATGATGCATCTCAGCCACTTGATAGTCCTAATGATACATCTCCGCCACTTGATAGTCCTAATGATACATCTCCGACAACTTGATAGTCCTAATGATACATCTCCGCCACTTGATAGTCCTAATGATACATCTCCGCCACTTGATAGTCCTAATGATACATCTCCGCCACTTGATAGTCCTAATGATACATCTCAGCCACTTGATAGTCCTAATGATACATCTCCGCCACTTGATAGTCCTAATGATACATCTCCGCCACTTGATAGTCCTAATGATACATCTCCGCCACTTGATAGTCCTAATGATACATCTCCGCCACTTGATAGTCCTAATGATACATCTCCGCCACTTGATAGTCCTAATGATACATCTCCGCCACTTGATAGTCCTAATGATACATCTCCGCCACTTGATAGTCCTAATGATACATCTCCGCCACTTGATAGTCCTAATGATACATCTCCGCCACTTGATAGTCCTAATGATACATCTCCGCCACTTGATAGTCCTAATGATACATCTCCGCCACTTGATAGTCCTAATGATACATCTCCGCCACTTGATAGTCCTAATGATACATCTCCGCCACTTGATAGTCCTAATGATACATCTCCGCCACTTGATAGTCCTAATGATACATCTCCGCCACTTGATAGTCCTAATGATACATCTCCGCCACTTGATAGTCCTAATGATACATCTCCGCCACTTGATAGTCCTAATGATACATCTCCGCCACTTGATAGTCCTAATGATACATCTCCGCCACTTGATAGTCCTAATGATACATCTCCGCCACTTGATAGTCCTAATGATACATCTCCGCCACTTGATAGTCCTAATGATACATCTCCGCCACTTGATAGTCCTAATGATACATCTCCGCCACTTGATAGTCCTAATGATACATCTCCGCCACTTGATAGTCCTAATGATACATCTCCGCCACTTGATAGTCCTAATGATACATCTCCGCCACTTGATAGTCCTAATGATACATCTCCGCCACTTGATAGTCCTAATGATACATCTCCGCCACTTGATAGTCCTAATGATACATCTCCGCCACTTGATAGTCCTAATGATACATCTCCGCCACTTGATAGTCCTAATGATACATCTCCGCCACTTGATAGTCCTAATGATACATCTCCGCCACTTGATAGTCCTAATGATACATCTCCGCCACTTGATAGTCCTAATGATACATCTCCGCCACTTGATAGTCCTAATGATACATCTCCGCCACTTGATAGTCCTAATGATACATCTCCGCCACTTGATAGTCCTAATGATACATCTCCGCCACTTGATAGTCCTAATGATACATCTCCGACAACTTGATAGTCCTAATGATACATCTCCGCCACTTGATAGTCCTAATGATACATCTCCGCCAATTGATAGTCCTAATGATACATCTCCGCCACTTGATAGTCCTAATGATGCATCTCCGCCACTTGATAGTCCTAATGATACATCTCCGCCATTTGATAGTCCTAATGATACATCTCCGCCAGTTAATTGTCCTAATGATACATCTCCGCCACTTGATAGTCCTAATGATACATCTCCGCCACTTGATAGTCCTAATGATGCATCTCCGCCACTTAATAGTCTTAATGATACATCTCCGCCACTTGATAGTCCTAATGATACATCTCCGCCACTTGATAGTCCTAATGATGCATCTCAGCCACTTGATAGTGCTAATGATACATCTCCGACACTTGATAGTCCTAATGATACATCTCCGCCACTTGATAGTCCTAATGATACATCTCCGCCGCGTGATAGTCCTAATGATGCATCTCCGCCACTTGATAGTCCTAATGATACATCTCCGCCACTTGATAGTCCTAATGATACATCTCCGCCACTTGATAGTCCTAATGATACATCTCCGCCACTTGATAGTCCTAATGATGCATCTCAGCCACTTGATAGTCCTAATGATACATCTCCGCCGTGTGATAGTCCTAATGATACATCTCCGCCATTTGATAGTCCTAATGATACATCTCCGCCACGTGATAGGCCTAATGATACATCTCCGCCACTTGATAGTCCTAATGATACATCTCCGCCACGTGATAGTCCTAATGATACATCTCCGCCACTTGATAGTCCTAATGATACATCTCCGCCGCGTGATAGTCCTAATGATACATCTCCACCACTTGATAGTCCTAATGATACATCTCCGCCACGTGATAGTCCTAATGATGCATCTCCGCCGCGTGATAGTCCTAATGATACATCTCCGCCACTTGATAGTCCTAATGATACATCTCCGCCACTTGATAGTCCTAATGATGCATCTCCACCACTTGATAGTCCTAATGATACATCTCCGCCACTTGATAGTCCAAATGATACATCTCCGCCACTTGATAGTCCTAATGATGCATATCAGCCACTTGATAGTCCTAATGATACATCTCCGCCACTTGATAGTCCTAATGATACATCCCCTCCACTTGATAGTCCTAATGATGCATCTCAGCCACTTGATAGTCCTAATGATACATCTCCGCCGCGTGATAGTCCTAATGATACATCGCCGCCACTTGATAGTCCTAATGATACATCTCCACCACTTGATAGTCCTAATGATACATCTCCGCCGCGTGATAGTCCTAATGATGCATCTCCGCCACTTGATAGTCCTAATGATACATCTCCGCCACTTGATAGTCCTAATTATGCATATCAGCCACTTGATAGTCCTAATGATACATCTCCGCCACTTGATAGTCCTAATGATACATCTCCGCCACTTGATAGTCCTAATGATGCATCTCAGCCACTTGATAGTCCTAATGATACATCTCCGCCGCGTGATAGTCCTAATGATACATCTCCGCCACTTGATAGTCCTAATGATACATCTCCACCACTTGATAGTCCTAATGATACATCTCCGCCGCGTGATAGTCCTAATGATGCATCTCCGCCACTTGATAGTCCTAATGATACATCTCCGCAACTTGATAGTCCTAATGATACATCTCCGCCACTTGATAGTCCTAATGATGCATCTCAGCCACTTGATAGTCCTAATGATACATCTCCGCCACTTGATAGTCCTAATGATACATCTCCACCACTTGATAGTCCTAATGATACATCTTCGACGCGTGATAGTCCTAATGATACATCTCCGCCACTTGATAGTCCTAATGATACATCTCCGTCGCGTGATAGTCCTAATGATACATCTCCGCCACTTGATAGTCCTAATGATACATCTCCGCCGCGTGATAGTCCTAATGATACATCTCCGCCACTTGATAGTCCTAATGATACATCTCCGCCACTTGATAGTCCTAATGATACATCTCAGCCACTTGATAGTCCTAATGATACATCTCCGCCTCCATCTCCAACACATCATGCTTAGTTAACTTTTTTTTTTAAAAATCACCATTCACAAAGTCAGCCTTTTAGAGTAGAAATTTATTAATCAGACAGCTGTGGCCGAAGTTTTATTTCTTTCATTAACTTTTTATAAACAGGGGAAAAATTACCAATCCACACACAATGCGCCAATGAAACTCACCATTGACTGCTGCTAATCAAAATCCATTAATTTTTTCTTTTTTTCTTTTTTTCTTTTTTTTTTTTAAAAGCAGCAACAACTAGCAATTGCAGCAAATAGAATCAGTGGCGTAGCTAGGGTTGGTACCAAAAGTCCGGTAAGCTCGTGGTGTCAACCCCCCTTCCCCCTTTCTTTTTTACGATGTATTTCTTCTTGTTAAACTTAGTCCAAAGTATAAGAAATACAAGAACAACAAAAATTATTTGAACGCTAGGGGGTAAATGTATTTAGGAACTGCAACGTTCTTAGAATCGCCCACTGTTATCAAAGGAGAGTTGTATTTCTCAGAAGTTAGATAAAAATAGCTTCCTGCCGCTTACAAAAATTGCCGAACACTTCATTCGGCTCTGAAACATGGTCAAATGGTGTGTTTCTGACCTAATAATAGGTTTTTAAAGGACACTAGTAGACACAGGGACTTGTTAAAAAAAAAAAAAAAAAGGGGGTGGTTGCAGAGACTTGTGATGTTATATTTGAGGGGGGGCGTCTAACTTTTTGTGACGATTTGTAACGATGGGGGGGGGGTCAAAAATCGGCATTTATGGATGGCCCCTTATACATTATTACAGTAATAATAGTAGCCGTGTGATCTAAACTGACTCACTCCAAATTGTGGTGGTCTGGAGTTCAATTTCCTAAGCACCCCTGGTGGGTGGGACTCGTTAGCCTTGGAAGGCAACTCATCCCAGACAAGGCTTGGCTCTGAATTCAAACCAAGAGCCAAAAAAAAAAAAAAATCAATAAATTTATCTTGGGCCCTCAAATAAGAAAAATAAATCTTATGTTTTTTTCTTCTTAAAGTTCATAAAAGTTCATAAATGTTTAGATTGTTAGTATATATTTAATTCAATTTTCTTTTTCTTTAATTAAATGCTTGTTTCCCTCGGATTTACATATTTAAAATTTTAAGGAGCTGTCGAATGACAAATTGAATCTAACGATTTAGAACAATTTACTTGAATGTTATGTGTATTTATCTATCAGTTTTTATAGAGTTTTACAGAATACATAAAAAGGATGTTTCTTACTTGCTCGTATGTTGTAGCAATCAATAAAACGGAGTAAATCACTCAAATTTGTTAAAAATGAAAATCTTTGTGGTAATACAGGTTCGCTTGACATACGTAAAAGTGTTTAAAAAGAGCGTTCCTTGTTTTTAAAAAAAATATCTGATCTTGCAATATTACTTATTAATTTTTAAAAATCGTAAAATTGCATGTCTTCATAATCATGTTGGAAAAAAAAATATGTGCTCACTTTTCTCCTTTCCCACACATCTGACAAGATTTTGCCTAAAAAGAAATTAAAAATTAAAGTAGATTATAAATATTTTTTTTAAACATAAGTTTAAAAATCTATTTTAATAAAAAAGTTTTATAGCAAATGATTTTTTTTTTCAAGGGAAAAAAATTGCTTTTATTTTTAATTATTTTTAATCGATATAATTGAGTATTTTTTATGAGATATTTAAAAAAAAATTATTTCTATTTTGAAAATGATTATTATGAAAATGAACATTTAGAAATTTACTAAAATTAACTTACTCAATTTTGGCTTAATCTTTTTTTTTCCTTCTCTTTTATTTAAATTAAAAATTATAATTTATAACCCCAAAAGGGTTAATATAATGTAAAATATGCCTAATTATTGATGTTGGTCATTGATTTTTATGTGGTCATAAGACTTTTGCAAAAGTTATGGTCAACTTGAATTCGTTCCCTACATTTAGGTATGCAATGCAAATCCTAGATCAGTAATATAATTGCCTTTTTATTTATTTATGTTTTTGTCTTTTGAGATTTCAATAATTTGAATAACAATGCTTAAGAATAGGTTTGTTAATAACATTTTAAAACCTTGTATTTTTCGGTAATAAGGATAAAAGAAAAGTAATAGAGCAAACAAGAAAAAATTCAGAATGTTTATAATATTTTTTTATTCTTAAAACAAGTGATCAATTTTTAAACTTTCAGCATTCATTCAGCATAATAGTTATGAACTTTTTGCACAGTCTACATGAAAAAAGATTCAAACCTCAACTTCATAGCATTATACCAATTAGTACAAAATTAGTCCAAGTGTATTAGCTGGTAATTTTAATGATTTATATGTACTTAAAATTATTATATATGAGCGAGAATCAAGAATGGCCGCCTCTGAGAAGTGTTACCTAAAGCTACTTTCAAAATGCGGATTTCTTAGAACTGAGATTTATCGCTGGGCATACGTATCCATCAGTTGTTCTAATCATCAGAGGTGATGTCATACGTTGCTGGGCATATGTACCCATCAGTTGTTCTAATCATCAGAGGTGATGTCATACGTTGCTGGGCATACGTACCCATCAGTTGTTCTAATCATCAGAGGTGATGTCACACGTTGCTGGGCATATGTACCCATCAGTTGTTCTAATCATCAGAGGTGATGTCATACGTTGCTAGGCATATGTACCCATCAGTTGTTCTAATCATCAGAGGTGATGTCACACGTTGCTGGGCATATGTACCCATCAGTTGTTCTAATCATCAGAGGTGATGTCACACGTTGCTGGGCATATGTACCCATCAGTTGTTCTAATCATCAGAGGTGATGTCATACGTTGCTGGGCATACGTACCCATCAGTTGTTCTAATCATCAGAGGTGATGTCACACGTTGCTGGGCATATGTACCCATCAGTTGTTCTAATCATCAGAGGTGATGTCACACGTTGCTGGGCATATGTACCCATCAGTTGTTCTAATCATCAGAGGTGATGTCATACGTTGCTGGGCATACGTACCCATCAGTTGTTCTAATCATCAGAGGTGATGTCACACGTTGCTGGGCATATGTACCCATCAGTTGTTCTAATCATCAGAGGTGATGTCACACGTTGCTGGGCATATGTACCCATCAGTTGTTCTAATCATCAGAGGTGATGTCACACGTTGTTGGGCATATGTACCCATCAGTTGTTCTAATCATCAGAGGTGATGTCACACGGGTTACGGTAAACATTCCAATAATAGTCGCAATCGGCCCAAAAAGCCACCCGCTTCTGACCTCTTGCCAAGGTCAAGGAAACAAGCGCTCTGCGTAAGAGGCCAGAGCTTCACCTCCACAGTGTAAAATACCCATTTTAGGATATTGGTGTAAGTGACGTATCCATGGAGCTGATTACACTGAAATAAACATCAGTTTTGCTCTAAGAAAGACTTAAATACTGATATTTGTGCCTGTGCCCTATAGGTGCGTGGGAGCGTAGCTTCATCATCGCAACATTTTATTCTGGACTCATTTTGTCAGTGAACAAAGGGCTTTGGCGCAACGAGGTGACCCGGCGGTTTTGGTGGTGGTTGTTCAGGAAAATAGTATTTATACATTAGCCATTAAAAAAAAACAACAACACTTTAGAATTCTATTGCGCAACCGATAACAAAGTAATATATTGTACTATAAATACACACATAAACATTATAAATAAGAGATATAAATATAATGTGTAAATACAAGATACATTTGCGCTTTAAAAAAAAAAAAATTAGGCCGTTATTGTGTAATTTATTGTTTAATGATGAAGACTACAGAATTAAAAATCTTGACAATAAAACAATACATGCCTAATAGAAATTTAAACATCTTATAGCTTATTGGCAGTTACAGAACTCTTGATGATATTCAACTGCTTTCAAAAAGTGGTCTTACGCTCAAATACCGAATAGTGAAGCCTTTGAAATAATGAAAAAATTGCATTTGAAATAAATAATTCTTACATAAAATCAATAAGCTTATGAAACTGTGAAAACAGTAACTGTCAAATGTCAAACATGAAAAAAAAACTAATCATACAATGTTTGAACTATATATATGCTGAGAAAAAATCACACACAAATAATATTTTGATAAGTCGACACATCTAGAGAGAAAATAAAATTGACTGTAAACTAAAGAAAATTGATAAAAATATAGATTACATTTTTTTTCCTTATAATCTGCAATATATTTGTTCAACATTTTCATATATTTTCATTTAAATATTTTTTTTAAGAGGGACAATAAATTTTTTGGTTAATAATTAAATTACTCAAACCATTTGACGAACAGAGTTTGTACCAGCTGTATTCTAAATTTTAGAATAATTCAAATGTTTTTAAAAAAAAGCAATCATTTAAAATTAGTTAATTATAAAAAGTGATGGACTGCGATAAAGCTTTAAAATATATTAATAAGACACGAACAAATTGTGTCAATAGAACAATATGAGTTAGCTTTAATAATAAGTGTACATTATACAGAATTAAACGTTTCGGCACATGCCTTCATCAGTACAAACAAACACAACACATTTAAATAAGTATAAATTAAATTTACATAATGTCAATGTATATATCCTACCTAAATTCGTTTGAATTCAATGGCACATTTTTCGATCAGATCAGTGGTGTTGCTATGGGAACGAAAATGGGACCAAGTTATGCATGCTTATTTATGGGCCATTTGGAACATCTTTGGAGAGAACACTACCAAGGTCCTTTCCCAGAATACTACAGAAGATACATTGATGATTGTATAGGGATTACTAATATGGACATAACAGAACTAGAAAGTTTTATTTACTTCATTGGAAATTTTCATCCAACAATTAAATTCACTTCAATGATCCATAAAAGCACCATCAATTTTTTGGACTTACGAATTAACCTTCATGAGAACAAAATATCTACGTCCATTTTTTATAAACAAACAGACAGTCATAGCTTCTTGCTATATTCATCATCCCACCCTCAATGGTGTAAAAACTCCATCCCATTTTCTCAGTTGCTGAGACTCAGAAGACTATGTAGTAATGAAGAAGATTTTGGAGAAAGAATGTCTGAAATGTTGGATTTTTTCCGACGCAGATTATACCCCGAAGAAATTTTAAAAGCAGCTGTCACTCGAGTTAAAGGTATGACTAGACAGGCTTCTTTTAAAGCTACTCATTCTGACACTAGCGATAGGTCTAAATTTATCTTAACTTTTCATCCCCACAACCTAAAAGCTCGCTCTCTGGTTCTTAAAAACCGCTCCATTCTTATGGCGGACCCTGTCACAAATGCGATTTTTAGAAAACCTCCTCTTTTCGCTTTCCGGCGGGACAAGAGCCTTAGGGACATGCTAGTTAGAAGCCACCTCCCTGCTATTAAAGCATATAAAGGCACAAAATGTTGCAACCGTAGCCGTTGCAACTCATGTCCCTATGTGATCGAAACTGATACGATCACTTTCCCTCTGGGAGTATTCAGAATAAAAGATGGCTTTACCTGCACAAGTCGCAACGTGATTTACACCATCATTTGCAAAAAGTGCGGTAAACTATACATAGGAGAGACAGGTCGTCGCCTTGGGGACCGTTTCAGAGAGCACCTCTATAACATAAATAAACACGCTCTCTGTCCGGTCTCCAAACATTTCAATAGCCCTAACCATAATGGTATCTCAGATATTGTAGTTACTGGTATACTCTATACTAGTAACACTGCAGATAGAATCTATATGGAGAACAAATTAATAACTAGATTTGGTACGTTGTCTCCATATGGATTGAACCAAATCCATAGTTTTACTTAGCTGCCATGTCTTTTTCCTGTTTGGTTTTTCCAATTATGTTTGAATCACTTCCTTTCTACATCTCTTTACTTTGTTTTTGTCAGGTTTAAGCGCCCTCTCCTATATTTTTTCTGTTTTAGGTAGGATATATATATTGACATTATGTAAATTTAATTTATACTTATTTAAATGTGTTGTGTTTGTTTGTACTGATGAAGGCATGTGCCGAAACGTTTAATTCTGTATAATGTACAATTATTATTAAAGCTAACTCATATTGTTCTATTGACACAATTTGTTCGTGTCTTATTAATAAAATTAGTTAACAAACTCTTTTTTTTAAAAGTGTTCTAATACCAGCCCATGATCCTGGCAACACACAAAAAAAAAACAAAAAAACCTGAAGTTTTTTTTAGTATTTTCAAGGTTTTTTTTGTTCAATTGAAACATGGACTAGTCCAAAACTGTTGAGAGCAACTGCACTGTAAGATTACACTTCGCTAAACCAATTTATAGAGAAATGAAAAATAGAGACAAGAGAAAGGAAAGCAGACATTTCATGTCATTGAATGAGGATGGACCTTCTGTGTTAGAACGTGCGTTTTCAGTTTTGTTCACCGATGACGTCAGTTCCGTGGCGGCTGTTGTTTCAAAAATCGTCACTGTTGCACTTGGTGAAGACGTGGTCAAAGTCTTCTCTGTTGTCGTTGCCAGTGGGGCTGTTGTTTTTGTTGTGGCCGTCAACGAAGTGCTGCTTCTCGGCAGCGTCGTTGTTCCCATCGTTGTGATTGGTGTTCCGTAGTCGCAGGTGGCACAGCAAATATTTAGGTTACCGCTAACACTACAATCGGAAGTTTCGCATCCGTTTAATCTATCTCCATACTCACAGCCTGAGAAAATCAAATGTTTGAACAATCTATTACCTTTATCGATTATTGATTCTGTCTGTCCATGGTATTTCTCGTCGAGCTATCGAAACTTGGCAAACAGATTCGTCGTCGATGACAACAGTTTCTATCAAATATTCCGTGCCCCAACCCCCCAAAATCCGGGGAAGATACAAGGAAGTTCCTGTTAACTTCGCTAAATGAGATTCGTATGGTGCATATCTTCTTTTGGTTTTTCAGAAACAGTTGGTGATATTAATCTGTTGTGTAAAAAGCGGCTGGGTCATTAGAATATGAATATAGTTCAGGGGCTTGAAAAAAAATTCCGATTGTGAGTCCTTGTGGGGGGGGGCGGTGCCCTAATTGAGATTCTTATTAAGTGCGTTACTTGAATGCTTGTTTTGTCATTTTTTTCAGCCCCCCCCCCCCATCCACCTTCACTTTTTTTAAAAGTTTTTTACAAAAATTTTTGTTTTTAGGGTTTTTTTTATTTTTGTCCTTGTGGGGGGGGGCGGTGCCCTAATTGAGATTCTTATTAAGTGCGTTACTTGAATGCTTGTTTTTTCCTTTTTTTCAGCCCCCCCCCCCCCAATCGACATCACATTCTATAAAAGATTTATACAAAAAATCTTTGTTTCTAGGGATTGTTTAATTTTATAGTTAGTTACTTTACTCAAAGCTAAACACCTTAAAATTACGCAAGGTACGTTACAAAGTACTTTAAACATCACTGTGTTGTACCGCATGCTTTTTGATTGGGTGTTTAACTGCTATTTAGAATTTAACGAAATTCAAACACCTCCATAACCTCTACTTCTCTACTTTCCAAAATAATCCAACTCTATACTATCTTCTACCTCAAATCCACAGAACGTAAATCTTTGTTTCAGACATTTGCATCTCCCCCGTTACCGTCTTAAGCCTGACACATTTTCTTCTCCGCCACCTTTTTACATTACCTATAATATCTCCCACAACAACTGAACTATCCCTTCAAACCTCTACAAAATTTGCCCCCACCCCCTCCCCCCCCCCACTGAAACCTTTTACAGAAGCACAACGACTTTTTTGTGTGCAAATATCCGTAGACTTTTGACCATGATTCCATTCTGATTGAAGTATTCGGTAACTTTCCTAAGTGACAGGAAGCTATATTTGCGTAAATTCTGAGAAATAAAGTGTTATATTTATACCAATGGGCGATTTTAAGTACACGATACGGCTCTTAAAACCATTCACCTCCTGGCCTTCAATTAATTTGTTTTTATTTTTTTCATTGTTATACTCTGAGTTTATTTTAACAAGAAGAAATCCATCGTGGAAGTCAGGAGGGGTGGGGGGTGGGGAGATGGATGTCACTATGAGTTCACAGCACCGGGTGAAACCAGCCGTAACTACGTCACTGTGCTTATTGTTAAAATGCTATTTAAAAAAATACACCAAAAAAAACCCAACAAAAACAGATTCATTCATTGAAATATTCACATGTATCCGCAAATTTTGCAGACAGTTGTGGCAGCTCTTATATTTAAACTTGATAAATGTAAACAAAAGGCCTGCATTATTTGCCAGAGCCGCGCCTGGTCAATTTCTACACCTACGTTGGATACCTGTGGATTCACCACTGAGCGTTGTGGCGTTTAAACAAGAAAAAAAAATCCACGGCATAGACGTACCTTTAGTAGCATGAGAAAACATAGCACTTCATGGTAGACCTACCTTGTACTAGTCTGTAGTAGGTCTTTAGTAGCATGAGACAACATAGCACTTCATGGTAGACCTACCTTGTACTAGTCTGTAGTAGGTCTTTAGTAGCATGAGACAACATAGCACTTCATGGTAGACCTACCTTGTACTAGTCTGTAGTAGGTCTTTAGTAGCATGAGACAACATAGCACTTCATGGTAGACCTACCTTGTACTAGTCTGTAGTAGGTCTTTAGTAGCATGAGACAACATAGCACTTCATGGTAGACCTACCTTGTACTAGTCTGTAGTAGGTCTTTAGTAGCATGAGACAACATAGCACATGGTAGACCTACCTTGTACTAGTCTGTAGTAGGTCTTTAGTAGCATGAGACAACATAGCACTTCATGGTAGACCTACCTTGTACTAGTCTGTAGTAGGTCTTTAGTAGCATGAGACAACATAGCACTTCATGGTGGACCTACCTTGTACTAGTCTGTAGTAGGTCTTTAGTAGCATGAGACAACATAGCACTTCATGGTAGACCTACCTTGTACTAGTCTGTAGTAGGTCTTTAGTAGCATGAGACAACATAGCACTTCATGGTGGACCTACCTTGTACTAGTCTGTAGTAGGTCTTTAGTAGCATGAGACAACATAGCACTTCATGGTAGACCTACCTTGTACTAGTCTGTAGTAGGTCTTTAGTAGCATGAGACAACATAGCACTTCATGGTGGACCTACCTTGTACTAGTCTGTAGTAGGTCTTTAGTAGCATGAGACAACATAGCACTTCATGGTAGACCTACCTTGTACTAGTCTGTAGTAGGTCTTTAGTAGCATGAGACAACATAGCACTTCATGGTAGACCTACCTTGTACTAGTCTGTAGTAGGTCTTTAGTAGCATGAGACAACATAGCACTTCATGGTGGACCTACCTTGTACTAGTCTGTAGTAGGTCTTTAGTAGCATGAGACAACATAGCACTTCATGGTAGACCTACCTTGTACTAGTCTGTAGTAGGTCTTTAGTAGCATGAGACAACATAGCACTTCATGGTAGACCTACCTTGTACTAGTCTGTAGTAGGTCTTTAGTAGCATGAGACAACATAGCGCTTCATGGTAGACCTACCTTGTACTAGTCTGTAGTAGGTCTTTAGTAGCATGAGAAAACATAGCGCTTCATGGTAGACCTACCTTGTACTAGTCTGTAGTAGGTCTTTAGTAGCATGAGACAACATAGCACTTCATGGTAGACCTACCTTGTACTAGTCTGTAGTAGGTCTTTAGTAGCATGAGAAAACATAGCACTTCATGGTAGACCTACCTTGTACTAGTCTGTAGTAGGTCTTTAGTAGCATGAGACAACATAGCACTTCATGGTAGACCTACCTTGTACTAGTCTGTAGTAGGTCTTTAGTAGCATGAGACAACATAGCAATTCATGGTAGACCTACCTTGTACTAGTCTGTAGTAGGTCTTACAGCTGATGCAGCATCGATCCGCATAGTCGTAACACATCCAAGGCTCGGATTTTACAGCGTCGGCACACGACAAGTTCTTGTATGAAAACAATCGATCATCACCATACAAGCACGTTTCTATAAAAAAAGTAAATGTTATTAACATTAAAATACAAATAAAACGTTTGAAACTTTCCTTTGAAATTGGTAGTACTAACACTCGGAAAAAATAAGCCCTTTTTTATTATTACCTACTGCTATCTATATGGAGAAGTTAATCTCCTATTTAAGTGTAGGGCTCGTTCTACAACAGTACATAACAAAAGACGCTACCGAAGGATAAATACAATAACAAAGAATGCGACACTCAAACCAGGGCTACTAACAATTAATACGTTTTATGAAGTTACTAATAAATTACAAAATACAAAGAAATATAATTAAAGCGATTGACTTACTGAATACTATTTTTCGTTTACCGGTAAAAAGTTGATGCAAATACAATGTGCAAAAAGGGTACAACGAAGAATAGGAATACATAAATATCTAGTAAACACAGCTCTATCAAGAATAAAACACTCTCCTAAAAAAAGTCTCGTCTGTCGTCCCGTAAAGTAAAAATATCTGATGATAAATGCTTGCTCAAAAATCTATTTTGTCCCCTTTTATAGTTTGTTCTACCGATTTATCTAGAACCGCTTTACGCATTTTTTTTCCTTTCCAGTTTACTCCAGATTCTTCTACAGAGTTCTAATAGATACAAACTATTAATTTTATTTAGGTCAAAAGACTATTTAAATATGTCTTCTACATAAAATTTATATTAATTAAAAAGTTTGCTACCGAACTAATAAAAACTCACAATTCTCTACAATCTGAGAGTTAACCGTACGAATGAAATATCTTACACGACGCATGCATTCCTACATTAAATATATTAATTTTTGAGGTAATCAAAAATAAAATCTGTCCTGATAAATATTTTTCATACTTAAAGAAAATTTTAATTATTACATCCAAAAGTTGTTGAATGGCGAGGTTTCTTTTTCCCGTTAATTCTCGAATACTTCTTCTTTTTCTTTTTTTTTTAAAGAGAGACACAGATTGTAATGATATCTATCAGTTGTCTATGGCTGAAGACTGGGTGAGGCTAATGTAGTCATACATGGTCAAACGATTAGCCTTGAGACGTGTATTAGTATGTGATTTTGACTCTTTAAATGGATGCAACTACATAAATATACAGAAAATACCACACTTTTTGCCGAATTGTATAACTTTTAGCGTTAGTACGATACATTCATGGAAGGGAAGAACACTGTGTGATACTTTATGAAATGACAATGAAATTGTTTAAAACATACATACAAAGCTTTCCTTTTGACACATTTTCTTCTTCTTCTATATCTTAAGGGCCCACGATCAATTTATTGATCATTTTGGCTCCTATGCATGTAGATGGGATTTGCAATGTTTCTGTTACTGGAGTTGATGAGGAAATCATGCACTAGGTAGTTATAATCTTATGATCAAGTAGTTATAACTATCTTTTTTTTAAAAACTCTAAGACAAACACTTACCATCACCCTGTGGAGCTAATTCATGTGAAACGCATTCTCCATACAAACACAACTGTTTGAAATAAGGAAGAGACCATTGAATGTAATACACTAAAATAAACAAAGTATAGTCATACCCCACTATAATACTCCTAATTGAGCAATTCACTGCTAGCAGCTTATCTCGAACATAAGTAATTGGGAAGGTGAGAAAAATAAATGTCCACCTTGAGTCGCATCACATTGTTTTGAATGATTTCAACGAAAACTGAATCTTTCAGATAATGCACTCTTTTTTTTGGGGCGGGGGGGGGGTAAATTAAAGCCATGGCTTTTCATTGAGATTTTATTTTTCAAATTTGCATTTTTAAAAAAAAAATAAGTGTATTGAGTATTTGGTTAGCTACTTGGGTGCTTGAGGCACAGCCTCGCACACTCTACTACATGCTACTAAATTCTCTAATCTAGAAACGCTGTGTAATTTAGGATCCAATGACGGCTCCCCGCATTCATTTCTCCTGTGGGCCGTTTGGTCATCAGCCATATCGCCAACGATGGTAAATAAATAATTGATTGCGAAAATTGTAATTCGAATATCACCCCCGCCCCCAAAAAAACAACAAAAAAACAAATTAAAATTAAACTTCCGGATACAAGCCCTCCAGACCAACGCCCTCGACATGAGTCAGGTTTGTTTAAGATTTGTGAGGTTAATTAATAATAACAATAAAGAAACTCAATTTATCTTTGTATTTTTTTAAAATTTGATTTAATTGGCAGAAAAATTCCCAGAGAGATTTAATTAGACGGCATCATGCTGACAGAGTTATGCTGTCTGTTGTTATGAAATCAGGCCCCTCTGGAAGTGTACTGTGTCTGTCTACAGAAGGGAAAGTCTACTCGACCAGTAAGTGTTTCAATAAAAGAGAATCACGTGATCACCAGCAGTGTCGGCATTCGGCCCCACAAAGTCAACAACGAACTTCCTCAGAGGTTTAGCTAAGCGAAAAAGCCGGAAAGGGGGGGGGGAGGGGGGAGGGGGGCACAGGTGAACGGATGTCACAGGGCGCTCATTTCTTAAAAAGTTTTTCTGATGGTTTGTTTTGAAACCGGTTAAAGATCTCTAACCATATGTTTCATCATTTAATCTTTAATTATTTTTTAAAAAATCTATTTGGATAATATTGCTCTCTATCCATCTAATTTCTTTTATTTCAATTTAATTATTTTTTTAATTTACTATTTTGGAAGATAATTTTCAACAACCTATATATTTACTAAAAACCTTCATTTCGCTGAGCAGTTTACAATGAACAATTTACAATGAACAAGACTTTGATGAGAATGGAATCCATAAAGTATTCAAGCTGCTATATCGATTCCCGCCCACAATAGCAACAAACAACCAAGTAGCATTCCCAGAAAGTGGGGAAAAAGGATCATTAAATTGCCTTTAAAAAGTATATGACGTTCTAAAAAAAATATTTAGAAGCTGCATATTTATTCACCATCCATTCATGTCATTCCGGATATCAGACACTGAAACTATAACCTCTTTACGAAACCCTCACCTTTCCATCGCCACAAAGAGTTCCATCAGCCGCCAGGTATGCTCTACATCCTTGAACATCGGCGACCTTACAATACATTGTCCTGCAGATGACTGTGGGGTCGGCGTTTAGGGTGTAGTTGATGAGTGACTGAAATTATTTTTTTTTGTATCTTCTTTTCATTGCTAATATATAAAATGACTGTATTTTATAGAGTTAACTTAAATGCATTTTGAAACTCCTCCACTTTATAGAGGCAACGTAAGTGCAGCCATACACTACTGTACTTTATAGAGTCAATAATGATTTAAGGCAAAAAAGCACTCTACTTTAAAGAGTCAACTTAAGTGCAGTCCAAAGCTACTGTACTTAACGTCAGTGAGTTTCAAAAGGTCCTTTTTTTATACATTTTTTATCTGCTCTCAATATGTAACTTTATAAATATATCATTTTAAAATTAATTTTCATTTGCCCAAAAATATAAATTATCGTACATGGTATTCTCTTTTTAATGCGCCCATCTTTGTATTCCTTTTTTAATTCATTGTGAGTCCGTCATGGTCAATGGGGACGTTTTGTGGTGACAGGGTAGGGCAGACGGGGGTGGGGGGTGGTGGTGTCTGTGACAGTAAGGTAGCACATGGCAAATTGATAGTTTAAGGGTTAATTGGTGGGTGAAAATATCAACTGTCCGTGACGATAGGCATACTACTGTTACACGTTAGGTGGTAGGCCGGCTTTGGGACGGGATGACATAGTCTGAGAGTGTGGGTCAATTTGGGGTGATTGGCCGGCGTTGGGTCGGGATGACATAGTCTGAGAGTGTGGGTCAAGTTGGGGGTGATTGGCCGGCATTGGGTCAGGATGACATAGTCTGAGAGTGTGGGTCAAGTAGGAGTGGTTTGATGAAATGTTTTGGAGGCCGACGCAATATCTTGCCCTGCTCGTGATGTAACATGCGTTGAAAAATTGGTTTACTTCAGTTAAAATATTTGCATTCTGTCTTCGAATAATTTAAGGCTACATTTACTGTTTATGTAAACAATTGTGTGTATTTTATTAGCCAGTTTGAAACCCTAACTGATGTTAATAAAAATAAAGGTATTTGTGTTTTCTTCATTTATTTAAACAAAAAAAAAAGTTCTATAAATTAAAATTAAATTTCTTTAAAATTTCATCTCTCCGAACCTGAACAATAAATTTTTCAAGAAATATGTGTAATGTATATTTTGATATAAAAATTGTATTAAATTAATTTAATATATAATTAGCGGAGTGGTAAATTTTTGTTGCTAAAGGGAGGTTTCATGAAAAGTTCAATCGTACCAATGGTTGCAAAAAAAGAATAATTTTGAACATTTTTTTTTTGTCCAGGATTTACATAACAGACTCGCAACTTTCATAGTTATTATTTTAATATATTTTAAAATAGCAATATACTCACAAATCATCAAACATTTCATTGAACTTCTCGAAGACACTTCATTCATACAACACTGAGATGTTGATACGAGGCACTGTCTTAAGAAGGTGGAGGCGGACGGAGCGCTCCATTCCGGGAGGGGCGTCATTTTCAGTCAGCTTTTCCGTTGTGGGCTTAAAAAAATACATATTTGGCACGCCCCGGGTGGCACTAACCTTAACCCTAACCCTAACCCTAACTACACCACGATGTAAAGACCGCGTGCCTAATAAAATAATTGCCAAATGCTTCATCGCTGGTATTTGTTGACATTCATCTATTGCAATAATATAAATGAAATCTATTTTTACTAGCATTCAATGATGGTCATTGTCAATTACCAAATAACTTATGTGCGCTAGCAATCGCAACGAAACAGTAATTACACCATGCACAGCCGACAACATTAGTATTACAGAAACCACTTATTCTTGAATGGTCAGAAAAATGACCTTGTAGTGCCATGATAAAGTTCGTTGATCGCCAAATTAAGATGTAGCGTCTTTGAATTCGTCGGTTAAGGGAAGGAGGATATCGCCAGTCTTTGGCGAATAAGCGAATGGATGGGACACTTTAAACAAATAATGCAAAAACATTGATGCTGACAATGACCTTATATTCACACATTTAGTTTATTATTACAGAAATCAAGGCTCCAGCATCGATCTCATAAGCCATTTGATGAAGTGTCCATAGGCTACTCGATCGCCTCACGAAGATGTAATGTTGCCCTATAGCTATATAAATAGTTAGTTAGTAAGAAGCATCAGGAATCTGTTTATTTATATGAAATAACGGTATCAACAAATTTACCGGACAAATAAAAGATCCATTATTATTCTCCAACATCTTGCACTGTTCATCGGCTGGATACTTTAGACCCGGCAGACTACCAGACACATCCGGGATAGCTGCATCAGCTTGTATTGTTTCCATCAAGCAGGATGCGCCAGTTCTTTAAAGAAAAATTAAATTAATAGTTTAAAATACACTACGGTATATTTGTCACGGAAATAGTATTTTGTAAATCTAAATGATGGTGCCAGACAATGTCTAATTGATTGTACAAGTCAATGTCTAAATGATGGTGCCAGACAATGTCTAAATGATTGTACAAGTCAATGTCTAAATGATTGTACAAGTCAATGTCTAAATGATGGTGCCAGACAATGTCTAAATGATTGTACAAGTCAATGTCTAAATCATTGTACAAGTCAATGTCTAAATGATTGTAAAAGTCAATGTCTAAATGATGGTGCCCGACAATGTCTAAATGATTGTACAAGTCAATGTCTAAATGATGGTGCCAGACAATGTCTAAATGATTGTACAAGTCAATATCTAAATGATGGTGCCAGACAATGTATAAATGATTGTACAAGTCAATGTCTAAATGATTGTACAAGTCAATGTCTAAATGATTGTACAAGTCAATGTCTAAATGATGGTGCCAGACAATTTCTAAATGATTGAACAAGTCAATGTCTAAATGATTGTACAAGTCAATGTCTAAATGATTGTACAAGTCAATGTCTAAATGATTGTACAAGTCAATGTCTAAATGATGGTGCCAGACAATGTCTAAATGATTGTACAAGTCAATGTCTAAATGATTGTACGAGTCAATGTCTAAATGATGGTGCCAGACAATGTCTAAATGATTGTACGAGTCAATGTCTAAATGATGGTGCCAGACAATGTCTAAATGATTGTACGAGTCAATATCTAAATGATTGTACGAGTCAATGTCTAAATGATGGTGCCAGACAATGTCTAAATGATTGTACAAGTCAATGTCTAAATGATTGTACAAGTCAATGTCTAAATGATTCTACAAGTCAATGTCTAAATGATGGTGCGAGACAATGTCTAAATGATTGTACGAGTCAATGTCTAAATGATGGTGCCAGACAATGTCTAAATGATTGTACAAGTCAATGTCTAAATGATTGTACAAGTCAATGTCTAAATGATGGTGCCAGACAATGTCTAAATGATTTTACAAGTCAATGTCTAAATGATGGTGCCAGACAATGTCTAAATGATTGTACAAGTCAATGTCTAAATGATGGTGCCAGACAATGTCTAAATGATTAAACAAGTCAATGTCTATAAATGATTGTACAAGTCAATGTCTAAATGATGGTACCAGACAATGTCTAAATGATTGTAAAAGTCAATGTCTAAATGATGGTACCAGACAATGTCTAAATGATTGTACAAGTCAATGTCTAAATGATGGTACCAGACAATATCTAAATGATTGTACCAGACAATGTCTAAATGATGGTACCAGACAATGTCTATAAATGATTGTACAAGTCAATGTCTAAATGATGGTACCAGACAATGTCTAAATGATTGTACAAGTCAATGTCTAAATGATGGTACCAGACAATGTCTAAATAATTGTACAAGTCAATGTCTAAATGATGGTACCAGACAATGTCTTAATGATTGTACAAGTCAATGTCTAAATGATGGTACCAGACAATATCTAAATGATTGTACAAGTCAATGTCTAAATGATGGTGCCAGACAATGTCTAAATGATTAAACAAGTCAATGTCTATAAATGATTGTACAAGTCAATGTCTAAATGATGGTGCCAGACAATGTCTAAATTATTGTACAAGTCAATGTCTAAATGATGGTACCAGACAATGTCTAAATGATTGTACAAGTCAATGTCTAAATGATTGTACAAGTCAATGTCTAAATGATTGTACAAGTCAATGTCTAAATGATGGTGCGAGACAATGTCTAAATGATTGTACGAGTCAATGTCTAAATGATGGTGCCAGACAATGTCTAAATGATTGTACAAGTCAATGTCTAAATGATGGTACCAGACAATGTCTAAATGATTGTACAAGTCAATGTCTAAATGATGGTGCCAGACAATGTCTAAATGATTGTACAAGTCAATGTCTAAATGATGGTGCCAGACAATGTCTAAATGATTGTACATGTCAATGTCTAAATGATGGTGCCAGACAATGTCTAAATGATTGTACAAGTCAATGTCTAAATGATGGTGCCAGACAATATCTAAATGATTGTACAAGTCAATGTCTAAATGATTGTACAAGTCAATGTCTAAATGATGGTGCCAGACAATTTCTAAATGATTGAACAAGTCAATGTCTAAATGATTGTACAAGTCAATGTCTAAATGATGGTGCCAGACAATATCCAAATGATTGTACAAATCAATGTCTAAATGATGGTGCCAGACAATGTCTAAATGATTGTACAAGTCAATGTCTAAATGATGGTGCCAGACAATGTCTAAATGATTGTACAAGTCAATGTCTAAATGATGGTGCCAGACAATGTCTAAATGATTGTACAAGTCAATGTCTAAATGATGGTGCCAGACAATATCTAAATGATTGTACAAGTCAATGTCTAAATGATGGTGCCAGACAATGTCTAAATGATTGTACAAGTCAATGTCTAAATGATGGTGCCAGACAATGTCTAAATGATTGTACAAGTCAATGTCTAAATGATTGTACAAGTCAATGTCTAAATGATGGTGCCAGACAATGTCTAAATGATTGTACAAGTCAATGTCTAAATGATGGTGCCAGACAATATCTAAATGATTGTACAAGTCAATGTCTAAATGATGGTGCCAGACAATATCTAAATGATTGTACAAGTCAATGTCTAAATGATGGTGCCAGACAATGTCTAAATGATTGTACAAGTCAATGTCTAAATGATGGTGCCAGACAATATCTAAATGATTGTACAAATCAATGTCTAAATGATGGTACCAGACAATATCTAATTGATTGTACAAGTCAATGTCTAAATGATGGTACCAGACAATGTCTAAATGATTGTACAAATCAATGTCTAAATGTTTGTACAAGTCAATATCTAGATGATGGTGTCAGTCATGTCTAAATGATGGCACCAACCAGTGCCGAGGAGTGGTGACTCTCATGAATTCCCCCTCCCCCCAACCTCATTTTGCTTCGTGTAGAATGTAAAACTGTTGGTTGGGCCAATATGCGGGCAAGAAGAGTAGCTGGTTCCGTAAGTTCTTTACCATAGATACAAAATATCTAGAAACACGTTTTTTTTCTTTTGCGCAACCAAATGTAAAAATGCTGCTATCGATCCATCCCTAAGGCGCTATATCCCATGTAGGTGCCTCACCACCTCCTTCAACTCAGACCTAACTAATGCTTCCTTGTCCATGCTTGGATTCCGAGTGGCTGTAGATATTTTTCCACATCACCCATCCATCTAAGCCTAGGTCTGCCTTTGAGCCTCTGGGACTTTGATAGTGCACTCTCTTCACTCCTCTGTTATTTGGCATTCTTTCTAAATGTCTCGCCCAGCGAAACCTGCCTTTTTTTATGTCCACTACCAGCATGGGATCCTGATATAGACTATTCAATTCCTAGTTGGTTCTTATTCTCCATTCATATTCATCTTTTGTCGGTCCATATATTTATTTTACAGTTTTATAAAGCTCCTCTTTGTTTTTCTTGTAAAGTTTTTACTTTTGAGCATTTTCTGACAACTGAAGTATGCCCTGTTTCCGGCCAAAATTCTGTCTTTTATTTCTGTTAGTAATTCGTTTCCTTCATTTAATAAAGATCCTAGGTATTTGAATTGTTTTAATTTTTCAAAAGTTTTGTTTCTAGTTTCAATGGTTTCATCTGCCTGTTCTTCTCTTTTCACAGTGATGCATTTTTTATTTTATTTTTTAGTTATTACTGTTACAGTTGGTGATGTCGATGCACATGCAGGCGATATGGGCTATCCTTAGTAGTACGAAGATAGGGCCCCAACTCTGTTCACACAGGCAATGGTACATTGTCCAGCCAAGACCTCATCCTAGTGTTAGCAGAACTAGAGACACAAGTGAGTTTTGCTGTTTGAAATTGGCAACAACCATAGACCTATTCTTGGAACAATTAAATTAGGGATAGAAAAGACGAGATCCACTAGAAGACATTGGCTATTTTGAAAAGCCAAATAGGGCACATTCCGTAAAAGCACGATTTCAGGATAAGCTGATATCCCAGAGAACTCAGAGAATATTGATATAAAAAAACCTCTTGGGTGTTATGATAGGTGTGGTCATTAATCCATGCCAAGAACATGTAAAGATCGCAAGCTCTGACCATCTGTAATAAACCGTTCAATAAAACGAAAGATGGCTACTAACAATAGACAAGATGAACAAGAATTGATTTAAGGACGTTTTTAGCTCAGTAAAGGCTAATATCTTTGGCTATACTGTCTGCTGAAAATGCTGTTTGCTTTTCAACTAGATTATAAAGATATCAGCGCTTTTGCTACCATAAGAGGCAGAAAAATGTATCTGATGAATAGTGTATAGGTATGACGACAATTATTTTTGTTTAAAAAATTCAAAACTATGTAATAAAGCTGCACATTGGAAGTAAGAATTTTCTTGTTAGACTTAGGCTACGCCTTTTCATTGGTTACGCCTTTTCACCGAAGTCATTTGAAATTCAAACATATTAGTTAATAGAGGTCTGTTTAAAATTTAAGTAATAATTACGCTTCATTGTTAATACACAATGTTGTCAGAATAAGACTGCTATCAAGTTTTAGGACCCTTAACATCTGCCGTCCCAAGCAACATCTGTTGAAATAGTTACAATTACTACCGACCTTAACATTTTTATGAGGAAGGGCGCAGTAATTTAGAATTACCTGGGGCGCAACTATTGCTAAGGCCGGCTTTGCTTAACACTATGGTTTAATCGTCAAAAAATGGAGGCTGTGGCGAAGAATGAGGAAAGGAGATAGTTTCTAAAACGTGCACAGTTGACGAATTAAACAACCCGTACAAACTACGTTTTTTCAAATAAATCCTTTAGAAAATGTAATTTTTTTGCAATTTGACAAAAAAAAGTCTTCAAGTAACACACTTTATAAAAATCCCAATTAGTGAATAACCCCCCCCCCCCCCCCCCCCCCCCCACATCCAATGGCTCGCAACCGAATTATTTTACAACCTCTGAACTATATTAATATTATAATGACTCGCCTGCTTTTACACCGCGGATTTATTACACCAACTACTTAAGAAAAACAAATGAATATATTACGCGCTCGATATTTTTTCAAGAATGTCATTTTGGCGCAGTTATCGGGAATTTTATTTCGTGAAATTAGTGTCATCCAATTAAAAAAGAGGGAAAATGACTTTTAGTAGGTTGGGGTTGGGGAGTGGAGCTGAAAATATGAAAGAATGTGTTTTCATCGGCATCGAGTCTATGTGCCCAAGTTTCATCTCGATAGGATGACGATTCTGTCAGCCACTAACAAAAGCGAATTTAATGTAATGGATTTAAATGCGGCATCACAGAAGAGTCTTACAGCATAATAATATTCTCCATTTGTGTAAATCGTATTTTCTCTTTATTTTTTAATGGGAATGGGGGGGGGGTGTCAAAATGATGCCCTTAGATAGGGCCTGCACAACATATGGCTAGCGGGTCGCATGCGGCCTGCCAGTAGGCTCGAATTTAATGTAATGGATTTAAATGCGGCATCACAGAAGAGTCTTACAGCATAATAATATTCTCCATTTGTGTAAATCGTATTTTCTCTTTATTTTTTAATGGGAATGGGGGGGGGGGGTGTCAAAATGATGCCCTTAGATAGGGCCTGCACAACATATGGCCCGCGGGTCGCATGCGGCCTGCCAGTAGGCTCTTTGCGCCCCAGAAGTAACGAAATATTCTTTATTATTTTTTTTTCTTATAGCTTTCCCCACTTTCCTATTTTCTTGCGGCCCGCACATGTTTCATACAGTATTTCGGCCCGCCTTAGATTTTGAATTGTGCAGGCCTGCCTTAAACTTGGGCGCTCAAGGCAATTGCCTCGCTTTGCCTGTCCATAAGGCTGACCCCGATCTTAACCACGAAGGTTTGCAGCCAAGTGCTTCTAGAGAAAAGAGAATCAATCTTTAGAATTGACTTGGATTTCTTGATCTGAAAGCAACGGATGCCGAAACTAGCGCAACTAAAATACACCCATAATATGTGTTGAAAGTGTATTTCTTTAATCATAATTAGTTCGATACGATAGTGATTGATGTTTAATCATGTTAGAAAAGTCAATCGATGTTTACAAAATAGATTCCTTTTTTATTGATTGTGGCGGTGGAGAACTGAATTTGGTTAATGGCGGTTTTAACCATGAAAATAAAAAAAAATTAGTTAACAATGCGTGACAGCAGCACGGGTTGTGGTAAAGGCTGCGGGGCATTATCTCGATTTCATTAAAAATAATTTTTGATGGAAAGATCTTGCACCTTACTATGCTTTAGATGAGGCCTGCACAATTCAAAATGTAAGACGGGCCGTAATAGTTAATGAAAAACTTGTGCGGGCCGAAAGAAAATCGGTGGATTTATTAAGGAAATAATAATAAAAAGGAATATGTTGTTACTTCGCGGGTCGCAAAGTGGATGCTGGCGGGCTGCATGTAGCCCGCGGGCCGTATGTAGTGCAGGCCTGCTCTAGATTACAATGAAATAATCTAGCGTTCTTTCTGTGATTAATATGGCATTTAAGCTTTTATATGCATGTTATTTTCTGAAATAAAGTTTGAAGATTAATTTTGTTAAAAACGAAGCAAGGTTCCGACGGACGGTGATACAATATCCAAAATAGACATATGCTAGTTTAAAAGATTTCGCTGGATTCAGTTTCATGACCGATCCAAATAAAATAGAACAGCGGTCTTCCACAAGACCAGGTTGCGGCCATTCGGGGTTCCCACCAGAGGCAGAGCATGCGATTCACAGTTTTCTCCCTTGACATTGCATGCCGCAAGATCTCTTTATGAATTATTACAAATTACTTTAAGTAAATACATAATTATATGTTTCCGTACGTTGTATTGAGTTGAGTTGAAGTATAGTCTGTAAAGTACTTGACACTACAGGATGAGAACTTCCAAGGATTTTGATTTACGGCGTCCTGTGAGGATGGGGCAATGGCTGCCATGATAAAGTGATCGCTAAGGCTGCAAGTGTTACTCTCGCCATCGTGTGCTGCTGACATGCTTTGGAAGTAAGAAGAAAAAGAAAACAAAATGATAACATTTAGAGGTAGAGCCGTCTTAAGCGCACCTTGGGACCCTGGGCCAAGTAATGCACCGATCCCCCTATACATTTTTAACATATTTAAATAATGTCTTTGAAATCATTTGGGGCTAGGCTTTCCCCATGGGTTAGAACCAAAGTTCCTTTTGGACAGTCTCATCAGGGAGGGGGGGGGGCGCTTTTCGTGCTTTCAGGGTCGTGAGCACGGCATCCGTGTTGCCCAGGGCCAGTTCTTACTCAAGCGTCGCCCCCCCCCCCCCCCCCCCCCCCCCGCATGCATAAACATTAACTCATTTCGTTGTTGCGCCCTCTAAGTGCATGTCTTTGATATCAACACAGCTTTGCCATTCGAATCAACATAGTTCAATTAGATATACCAAACTATAGAAAAATCACATTTTTGTAAGTTCAAGAGAATAATTTGAATAACTATCATCCAGTGATTTTTTTAAAACTGTCTGATAGATCGTGGAATGAAAATAAAGATGGGTTTGTGGAACAGAGGGCCCTCCCCTGAAATATTTGGCTCAATTCAAAATGCATGGGTGCCTTTTGGCGCATACCTGAATTTAGTTTTCAACAATTTTATCAATCTTTATCGGTGAGCAACTAAAGAAAATCTTGTGGAAATTTAAGTGTCCTAGCACCTGGTTGTATTTAGCATAGTAAATTACCTAAAGATCTTTCCTTCAATATTTATTAACAATATGGGGAACTTGTTCCTTTAGAAACGTAAGGCCCTGGGCAAGTGCTCAGTGTGCCCATGCCTTAAGTGGGCACGGTTTAGAAGCGAGGACATTTATCTCGGAAGGAACCAGATTTAAGCATATTTGTGTTAAAATTTAGATTTGATATCATTGAAACGAAATTTTGAATTTCAAAACAATTGACTAGCAGAGGCGTAGCGAGGTTGATTGGCGCCCGGGGACAAGATTCGCGCCTGGGGACAAGATCCATTTTAAAGCGCCCCCTTTTTCTTTTTTTCAACTCTCAAACCCATTGTTTTCATCAATAAAATAATATCAAAACACATTTTGGCGCCGCTAACTGGCTGGCGCCCGGAGACATCTGCCCCCCCCCCGCTACGCCTCTGTTGACCAGCAACGTATCCGCATGAGTTTTTGCTATTAGTTTTTTCCCCTTACATGAGAACGTTATCTTCGACGTATTTTAATTTTCTACATACACACAATATAATAAGAACTTTAAAAAAGGAATTTACTGCAAGTGAACAATTCTAATAGCTGGCTTTCTAATACTCTTTAATTTACGACCCCGCATGTTAAACGAATATTTGGTAAATCTGCAATAACTATATTTACATGTTCAGCCCTTGTTAAGGCTACCCGACAATACCAGAGGATTTGAGATGGCATTAGTTTTTTTTTTCTTCAACTTTTTAAAAAATTATAGACTGAAAAACTGTAACATGTTTTGATTGATTAATTTGATATTTATATCGCGCCGGTATCCATGCCATTTAAGCATGCTCACTGCTCACTGCTCAATGCTCACTGCTCACTGCGCTCTGATCCTCCGAAATCTATTTCAACAAAAAAGTTTTTAATTGTTCCGACCATTTTGTGAAGTTCTTAGTGAAAGCATTCTCCTTTTAGCAACTTTTGGGCAAATTAAATAGGGCACGTGTGCACTGTGTAAGGCTTAATCGACAAAGATAAGACATCAAAATTAAGTTCACTGTTTTTAAAAAAAAATTACATATTTATAGTTCAAATATATATATATTTATATGTGTTTATATATTATGTTTGCATACTATATATGTGACACTATCGGTAACTTAAAATTTATTACTTGAACAATCAAATGTAATATAGCAGTGTTGCTCGTATAAATTATGTACATAAATTTTAGCTGCGGTCAGTGTTCGTAGCTGCGGTCAGTGTTCATAGCTGCGGTCAGTGTTCATAGCTGTGGTCAGCGTTCCTAGCTGTGGTCGGTGTTCATAGCTGTGCTCAGTGTTTACTGGTGTGGTCACNCCATGAATTTTTACACACACACAAAAAAAAAACAACAACCTCAAGTTGTCAAGCAGGCGAATTTTTCTTTAGATTTTTTCAGCACGCAGGTGAACTATGACTAAATTAGGCTGGAGAGAAGGAGGCGAAGCTGAGGTCAAACAGACAGTGTGTTCCAGATTTTGACAGTAAATTTTCGTCTTTGTCCAGGCACATCGACATTTGAGTATGAAAGTCATGGCTACTTCTTTGATCGTATTCACTCTGAGCATGTTTGTGGTGAGTAAACTGTCGGAGATATTCATAGAAAGGTTGTTTTTGTTGTTGTTGTTTCTGTAAGTTAATACCTTTAAAAAAGATGATGGCTCAATATATTTAAGGTCTCTATGTTTTATTCTTCTTCTTCTATATCTTAAGGGCCCACGATCAATTTATTGATCATTTTGGCTCCTATGCATGTAGATGGGATTTGCAATGTTTCTGTTACTGGTGTTGATGAGGAAATCATGCACTATGGGTTTGAAGGCTTGAGGCAATAGACACAAATGTGTCTAGTGTTGTCGCCTCAACCGTTCCTTTTGAAAGATTGTTCCAGTCCCTGATTGTCTTGGGCAGGAATGAGCAGCTCCTATACTTTACCATCAATTATTAAGCGATATCTTTAAACCAGTTCTAAATTGATTTAAGTCATTGAACAATTATATAAAAAGTGTGCAAAAGGGAGTTAAAAAACGATGTTAAACAAATGAGAAATAAATAAATGTGCTAGACCTAAGTGTGATGTTGCTACGTAATATAAGACCAGGTCTGGAGGAAAAGACTCATTAGAACATTGAAAGTATCATGGAACATCTCACTGTCCCGTAGAATAGAAGAGGTTACAGCGCATAACCTACTATATCGTGTCAATTACTAAAATTTATGATTGGAAATGACAAACCATTGGTCAATCCTAGCCTGTCCATATGTTTTCTAACTTTCTATACCTTTAAAAAAAACTGCCCCATGTTCAGTCTTCAGAAATTTATAAAATCATACGTGCATTTCGCAATGGTCAAATACAGATTGTCCTTTATAGACCAGTGTGGTCCACAGCTCTATTCCCACGATGAGATGATTCCTGCAACGAGCCTTACAATGGTCTTTTGTTTTGTGAGACCAAGAAAGTGTGCTTGGGGAACATGTTGCTTCTATTTTCATAATGCAAAAAAAAAAAAAATAATAATAATGATAATCATATAGTCAAATTTTAAAAAGGCAATAATCTTAAATAATCCAATGTCAAACGGGATGTTGTGTGGCCCCATCTCGCCGTCAGTGCCTTTTATACTTGATTTTGACAGAGGCACAGTTTAATACCAAGAGGAATTATAAAGTGGGTTTAATTGTGCAGATATGCAGTCTAAGAGTCTAGAAAAATAAATATATTTTTGTATTGGTTTTAACTAAGGATGTTGAACGATAACAGAATTCACCGTTATCGGATCTGACGCAGCAAACCGGTTGTTGATTTTTTACAGTACAATAAACAATTTCTTTATTTTAATTTTTAATTTAAAAAAAAAATAAAATATTTATTTATTTTTATTTTTTTCCACAGGCTTTTAAAAAAAAATAGTGTAAATAAATACTTTAGAAAAAAAGATGTACAATATTTTTTATTTAATTTAAAAAAAAACAGGTTCTCGCTTCCCGTATTTAACCATGCGTAAAGTTTCCATAAATAAGTGACTGCAGCTGTGAATGAAATAAACGGCGTTTACTTTAAATTGAAACTGTGCCGCTGTGCAGATCACATCGTCTCAGTTCCAGTGCTGAACCAAACTATATCAGAATGAGACGTTTATGTTTTGATCTAAATACAGATATCAACTTGTGCTCCTGGTCTCGTGAAAATGTGGCAATGTGGCCATTTATATGAAACAGTTGGAAATGCATTGCGAAACCGGTTACCAGTTTAAAACCACACTCTTTGAACCGGTACGCGCGCGTAAGTAGCACGTGGACAGTTTGAAGCCCCGGTGAACATGTCCCCCTGGCTGACTAGCCCCGAATGACGGCCTCCTTTTGTACGTAACATGTCTGGTACTTTAGTGACTCACGAGTCATGCTCTTACACTTTAGTGACTCACTACTCCTGTCCTTACTCCTTAGTGACTCACGACTCATGCTCTTACACCATAATGACTCACCATTCCGGCTCTTACACTTTGGTGACTCACCACTCATGCTCTTACTCGTGAGTAACTCACCACTCATGCTCTTACTCTTTAGTAACTCACCACTCATGCTCTTACTCTTGAGCAACTCACCACTCATGCTCTTACTCTTTAGTAACTCACCACTCATGCTCTTACTCTTGAGCAACTCACCACTCATGCTCTTACTCTTTAGTAACTCACCACTCATGCTCTTACTCTTGAACAACTCACCACTCATGCTCTTACTCTTCAGTAACTCACCACTCATGCTCTTACTCTTTAGTAATTCACCACTCATGCTCTTACTCTTTAGTAACTCACCACTCATGCTCTTACTCTTTAGAAACTCACCACTCATGCTCTTACTCTTTAGTAACTCACCACTCATGCTCTTACTCTTTAGTAACTCACCACCCATGCTCTTACTCTTTAGTAACTCACCACTCATGCTCTTACTCTTTAGAAACTCACCACTCATGCTCTTACTCTTTAGTAACTCACCACTCATGCTCTTACTCTTTAGTAACTCACCACTCACGCTCTTACTCTTTAGAAACTCACCACTCATGCTCTTACTCTTGAGTAACTCACCACTCATGCTCTTACTCTTTAGTAACTCACCACTCACGCTCTTACTCTTTAGAAACTCACCACTTATGCTCTTACTCTTGAGTAACTCACCACTCATGCTCTTACTCTTTAGAAACTCACCACTCACGCTCTTACTCTTGAGCAACTCACCACTCATGCTCTTACTCTTTAGAAACTCACCACTCAAGCTCTTACTCTTGAACAACTCACCACTCATGCTCTTACTCTTGAGTAACTCACCACTCATGCTCTTACTCTTGAGTAACTCACCACTCATGCTCTTACTCTTGAGTAACTCACCACTCATGCTCTTACTCTTTAGTAACTCACCACTCATGCTCTTACTCTTGAGTAACTCACCACTCATGCTCTTACTCTTTAGTAACTCACCACTCATGCTCTTACTCTTTAGTAACTCACCACTCATGCTCTTACTCTTTAGCAACTCACCACTCATGCTCTTACTCTTTAGTAACTCACCACTCATGCTCTTACTCTTTAGTAACTCACCACTCATGCTCTTACTCTTTAGTAACTCACCACTCATGCTCTTACTCTTTAGTAACTCACCACTCATGCTCTTACTCTTTAGTAACTCACCACTCATGCTCTTACTCTTTAGCAACTCACCACTCATGCTCTTACTCTTTAGTAACTCACCACTCATGCTCTTACTCTTTAGCAACTCACCACTCATGCTCTTACTCTTTAGTAACTCACCACTCATGCTCTTACTCTTTAGTAACTCACCACTCATGCTCTTACTCTTTAGTAACTCACCACTCATGCTCTTACTCTTTAGTAACTCACCACTCATGCTCTTACTCTTTAGTAACTCACCACTCATGCTCTTACTCTTTAGTAACTCACCACTCATGCTCTTACTCTTTAGTAACTCACCACTCATGCTCTTACTCTTTAGTAACTCACCACTCATGCTCTTACTCTTTAGTAACTCACCACTCATGCTCTTACTCTTTAGTAACTCACCACTCATGCTCTTACTCTTTAGTAACTCACCACTCATGCTCTTACTCTTTAGTAACTCACCACTCATGCTCTTACTCTTTAGTAACTCACCACTCATGCTCTTACTCTTTAGTAACTCACCACTCATGCTCTTACTCTTTAGTAACTCACCACTCATGCTCTTACTCTTTAGTAACTCACCACTCATGCTCTTACGCTTTAGCAACTCACCACTCATGCTCTTACATTTTACTTCTGCTAAAATCTTGACATTAATTTGAATGAAAAGACTTTCTCAAATTTTGTTAAACATTTTGGTCCCTTTACCATCAATTATAATAGAAAAAATGTTTTGTTAGGTTAGTGAAAAATTAAAAAAAAACATAAATATTTATTATCTAACTACACGTATATTTTAACAATTATTCCACGTATTTGTTTTAATTTTATACGTGTCAAATTTTTTTTTTTTTTTTTTATCTTACTTACCCAAATTATCACTGCTGGGAACTCCGTTCTGTATTCTAGTAGTGTTAAACCTTTAGAATTTAAATTTGAGTAAAGGTGTAAATTACGCTGTACTGCTTCCATATAACGTGATATTGTAACATTCTATGTTTAGGATTGAAATGAAAAAAAATTTATATTTTCTAAAACGTTTCGTCTAGACGCCTTCGTTTGGGACACAGGACAAAAAAAAAAAAAGAAACGACAAAGAATTAGAAATTAGAAACGCATGTTTTCGACTATCTGAATAATGAAGATAAAGCGCTCTGTGTTTAGAAACTGAAGCACTCTGTTACAGAGACGGAGATTTACTTATACCAAAAAACAAACGTTCCACACAATCACGCGGTGCGTACTACCAAGGAAATTAGAGGAACTCAAATTATTTAAATACTATTAATGTAAAAATTTTAGATTTTAAATAATTAAAAAAATGAGAATAGAAATGGGGACCGTCAGTATTAGAGCATATGATTGGTTCCATTTCGTGATATGATGTCAAATATCTGAATTAATTGGTGTTCATTCTTCCTTCTCGCTGGTGGACTAATGAAAAAAAATTAATAAGTGCCGTGGTGAAAGCGTATGATGTGCCCTAACGTTCAGCTCCTTTGACCCATAGAATACGACTGGGGGTGGGTTGCTGTGTTCAAAATATCATGGAGATGTTCACGGAACATATCAGATAGCTTTCTGCATGTATCTACTGTATAACAGGATCAGCATCTTTGGCAAAAATAACATAACGTACATTTTTCATTGCGACTAGGACACGGGAAGCTCTTTTTGATGGTAAAATTTCCATTAGGAAAGTCGATGGGTTTATCTTCCAGTACATAGGGGCGCGTCTTGCGACGGCACCTTAAATATGGATTTGTCCCAACGTGATATGGGTCGGCTCGAAGGCGACCGTTGATGAGTTGGTATATACGGGTGAGTTTTGTGTAATGGTAGGTCAGGGTGAGTTTTGTGAGGTGGTAGGTAAGGGTGAATTTTATGTAAGTGTAGGTATGTATATGTTTTGTGAGGTAGTAGGTACGGGTGAGTTTTGAGAGGTTGTAGGTCAGGATGATTTCTTGAGGTGGCAGTTTAATGTTGAGTTTATGAGGTGTTACGTGTGTGTGTTTTGTGTATTGGGAGTTAATGATGAGTTTTTGACGTTATATGTAAGGGTGAATTTTTGAGGTGGTGGGTAAAGATGAGTTGTGTGTTTTAGTAGGTAAGGGTTGTGTTTTGTGAGGTGTTAGGTAAGGGTTTGTAAGGAAGAGTTTTTGAGGGTGGTTGTTTAGGATATGTTTGTGAGAATTTAGTTAAGGATGAGTTTTGTATGATGGGCGGTTAAGATAAGTTTTGTTTGATGGGTGGTCAGGGTGAGTTTTTTTGGGGGTTGTATGGTAAGTAAGGGTTAGTTTTGTGTGGTAGCAGGTACGGATGTGTTTATTGAGGAGGTAGGTAAAGGTTAGTTTTGTGTGGTAGTATGTAAAGGAGAGTTTGTGATCAAGTGGGTAAGTGTGAGTTTTTTGTTGCGGTTAGTTTCATGTGTTGGTAAGTAAGAATGAGTTTTGTGTATTACTAGGTAGGGATGTGTTTTGTGAAGTTTTAGGGTTAGGGTGAGTTTTTTGAGGTAATAGGTAATTGTGTGTTTTATGTTTTGGAAGGTAAGGGGGTATTTTTTGAGGGTGGTAGGTAAGGATATGTTTGTGAGATTTTATGTAAGGATGAGTTTTGTGCGATGGAAGGTTATGATGAGTTTTGTGTGATGGGAGGTGAGGATGAGTTTTTTGGGGGGTGGTATGTAAGGATCAGTTTTATGAGTTGATAGGTAATGGTTAGTTTCGTGTGATGGTAGGTAAGTATTAGTTTTGTGTTATATGAGGTAAGGATGATTTTTGTGAGGGTGGTAGGTAAGGATGGATTTGTGAGGAGGAAGGTAAGGGTGAGTTTTGTGTGGTGGTAGTTAAGGGTGAGTTTTGTTTTTTAGTAGGTAAGGATGAGTTTTTTGTGATAGTATGTAAGTATGTGTTTGTGAGGTGGTAGTTAAGGGTGAGTTGTTTATGTGGTAGGTAAGGGTAATTTTGTGGGGTGTAAGGTAAGGGTGAGATTTGTGTGATGGTAGGAAAGGGTTAGTTTTGTGTTACTATTGGTAAGGATGAGTTTTGTGAGGTGTTTGGTAAGGGTGAGTTTTGTTTAGTAGAAGTAGTGAGTAGGGATGTGTTTTGTGAGGTGGTGTGTAAGGCTGTGTTTTTCGAGGTGGTAGGTAAGTGTTTATTTTATGATTTGGTAGGTAAGGGGAGTGTTTTGTGAGGATTGTGGGTAAGGATAAATTTGTGAGGTTGCAGGCAAGGATGAATATTATTTGGTAGTTGGTAGGGATGTGTTTTATAAGGGTGAGTTTTATGTTGTAGTAGATAAGGGTGAGTTTGTGAGCAAGTAGGTAAGTGTGAGTTTAGTGTGGTTGTAGGTAAGGGTTAGTTTCGTGAGGTAAGGATGTTTTTTTTTGTAATGTGAGGTAAGGATGAGTTTTGTGAGGATGGTATGTAAGGATGAGTTTTGGGGAGTTAGGTAACGGTGAGTTTTGTGAGGTGGTAGGTAAGGCACCTGGAGTCTGAGTATGGTTGTAGCAAGCACCGTTTTTTCTTCTAGGAAAAAAAATGTTTTTTATTATTTCTTCTGGCGTTGTTATCGTGACTTGTTTTGTTTGCGCGTATTTGGAATGTTTGTTGGTCGTGAGTTGTGAGCGAATAGTATTTGTGAGAGATAACTGCACTTGTCCAAAGTTTGAATATCCCTTAATCATATCAGAATATTTGTATGTGAGAAACACGAGGATATTTGGCAGTGTGAGTTTATTTGTTGTTACCATACTTGATTTTTTAAAAAATATTATTATGTAAGTGATTGTGACGTTAGTTGGCAGTTTAACTATAGAAATTTATTTTTTTCGATTTAGTGTGGAATCAATATGTGATTTTTGTGGACGCAAAGCTGTGAATAAAGAACTATATTACTTATCATTACTTGGCGTTGTTCATGTTTTTAATTGTTATTAAATTTTACAAAATGTGTTGCCCCCTGGACAACAATCGAGCCTTGCAAAATTCCTGCGAGAAGACCTACTTACTGCGGGAGTTAGCAACCAAAATGGAAATTGCAAGAAAATTTTACAAAATGTGTTGCTCCCTGGACAACAATCGAGCCTTGCAAAATTCCCGCGAGAAGACCTACTTACTGCGGGAGTTAGCAACCAAAATGGAAATTGCAAGAAAATTTTACAAAATTGCCAGAGACTTGGGAAGTGAATTCAAAAGTTTGTTGGAATGGGTTTTTAAAAGATTAGTAATTTGTTAGACTTTGTTCCCAGGGTAGTCATGCTAAGGCCATCATCAATGTATGTTTTGTAAAATTATGTTTCTAAATGCAGAGCACCTTGTCACCAAGTTTAAAATCTTCGAACACTTACATCTTTGACTTCGTATTATTTGTTGCTTCTTGTTTTGTCCTGTCACGTTAGGGTCAGATCCCAAAGCGTAAACATATCTCTATACCATAGTTTCTTGTTAATTTGCTTTGATAAAATTAAATGAACAAACTTAATATTTTGTAAATCAAGCTGATTCCTCGAACGAAAACGCAAGTGTGTTGTGGGCGAATAGTATTTGTGAGAGAGGACTGCGCTTGGTTCAAGTGGAAATGTCAATAAAGATATCAGAGTGTTTAGATGTGGGGCGCTGCAGAAAACTTGAATATTTGTGTATACCAGGCTGATAATTCCTCAAACCAAAACGTTCATGTAATGAAAATATTCATTAATTGGATTAAAATTTGTAAAAAAAACTTAAATATGTTTTTTTTATATATGTACATTCTTTAAAATAGTTTTTTTTTATTAACATTAACCGAAGAATGCGTTTAGCCGAAATGATTTTATATTTTTCTTCGCTGTAAGCTTCACTGTATTTTTAAATACAAACATCTTGTGTCTTTAATTTAGTATATTATTTCAATGAGGTTATTTTTTATGTTAAGAAACAGAAAAAAAAAATGCATTGGCTTATTTTTATGAGGCTGATCTTAAAAGTTAATGCTGACAGTAGAAATCGTACATAATGGTCTAAAATTTATCTTCTGAATAATTTTTTCCATATTATTTTTGTTTCTATTTTTCGTAAACTAAATCTTACTATCTTCAGTCACATAGATAATCCGTAGTGAAAAACATGCCATTTCAATAAGTGTATAATGTCTTAGGTTCAATACATTTCATATACGACGAAACAGATGTACAAATATGATTAGTTACCGCGTAAACAACATGGCGTGATCGTAAGGGCCAACGACATCATGACTTGATTTGGCCAAAAATTCCTTGAAAGCGTCCAAACTACGAGTAGAGTCAATTACGTTCAGATAACCGGAAATACGGAATTCTTCTGTGAAAGCTGAGTCTTTCGCGGTCTGAAAAACATTAAAACAAGTTTTTTTTAGGAAAATTGATTCTCAGAATTTTATTGTGCTGATAACACTTGTAAATTCATGTTAATTATTGTTATTAAAATAAAGGGGCCAATCACCCAGCATTCAGCTTTATAAAAATCAGACAAACCAGGTTTACAGTACAGGAGTATGTACCTAAGTTTACGGCCACTTCCAGCTGTAATTAGTACAAAATGAAATACCCTACAATGCCTTTAAGGAAAAATCATAGTCTCTATACTGACTCAATGTTACAAAATAGGGTTTAGAACAAATATTAAAATAATATTTCAAACAGTTCAAAGCTGGCGTAAGGAGTTGTAACTTGTTTTATTCATTTACACCACATTCAGTCTGACTTGTAGTGATAGCCTTAAACAGGATATCTGCCCTGCCAATAGCTCACTACAACAATAATATTTGCATCTGACTATAGTCAAAGCTCGATGAATCCTTAGAACGCTCAACACTATGGCTCATACAAAACTAGACGCCAATTTGATGCAGTGACGTTTAATGATTGTTGTTTTTTTTTAAATATATATATTTATTTTTAGAACAGATGTGTTTATTTGATACAGTTTTGTGTCATCAAATTCTGTATTATTAAATGACAGCATATCGCCTTTTGAAAAACAATGAAACAAACGATTTACATGGCATTGGTCTCAGTCAACAACATGTGATATCAAAGAATACCAAAGGACATTAAGTAATGAAACGAAAAAAAACAACAAAAAAACAAACAACAACACAAAAACACGATATTTCAATACCTCTGCTACAATGACCTTGATAAGTCGAACACGAATTCTGTAGTTGGTTGTCGTAATACCTTGGTAGAGGAGATCCACCTGAACAGAAAGATGTGAACTCTCTTCAAAGCAATGTGTTGTACACAAATGTACGAGAATCTTCACTCATTTCAAAATGATTCTCAAAAAAGCCCATTTCAAGTGGCCCCCGCCGAAGATTTCCGAAATTATTTTTAACAAACATATTATTCTTAAAGAAGCAAGTTGTGCCTCTTGTGTAGAGATAAAAATAAATCAATTATACAAAAAAAAGTGTATAATTATTTTTTTTTAAAGGAGTAATCTTCTCGTTTTCTATATTGTGTTCCACGTAATGGGAAGAAATGAAAAGTGCTTACTTGAAACTAGTACATCTTTTTTTTTGTAAGCTTATTCTTAGGTTGCTATTTCATCTTGTTTGTTAGTTGTTTTTTTTTTTTTTTTTTTTGGTTTTTTTTTTTTATGTGGGGGAAACTTTTTTGCATGTAGAGGAAACTTTCATCTCGAGTTTGACCCAGTTCTTGATGTCATACCAAGCTGAATCTTTTGACATTTACCAACCTCAATAACAATAAAACTTGGTGATTAAAATGTAACAGTGACTTTACAAAAAAAAAACGTGGTGCGCCTATGGAATGAAACCATGTCGTAAGATTTGTCAAATCCAATGTTGGCCCAGATGCGTGTGTTTGCATTGCTGCAAGTCAGTGTCACGTGCCACAGCTGTTATGCTACAGATTATTGTATCATGGAAACACGAGTTTTCACAACTGCGGCTTTGTCCGGCCCTCTGGACATGTCCACCTCCGCCGGTTTACCCAGCGGCTCGAAAAGTTTGGGCTTCCCATTATACCGCAGAGATGATTTACAGTGCTGTTTCATTTATTGTTCTCGATTGGAAGTGATAACTCAATGTGTGACCGGGTATTTAACTTACTCCTGTGATCACAAAAGTGTAGTACTCCAGCAAGTTCCGTAAAGCTGCCGTCCTGTCACCAGAAGAACTCCCCCAAAACCCGCTGTACGCCCGATAGTCAACGACAGCGACGATGTCGGCGTAATAGGTGGGGGTCGTCCCACGACGTTGGCGGTGCTGCGTGAAATCTGAGTGTAGGGGTGTGGGGGATTCCGGCGTCAGGTTACCACCTCCGTCCTGTCGTGGCGCGTCTTCACCTTTGTAACATGGATCGGTTATGGAAAGACACAGAGTCACGCGTGGAAGACAAAAATTATACATACACAGTCCCCCCCCCCCCCACACACACACACATTCAGAGACACACTTAATATTTTAAACAACTGTGCAAATAAGAAAATGGGGAATTAATTCAAGTAATCACAGCAGGCGCCCGCATCGACCAGATACCTAGTGATTATTTATTCTATTGCCAATTAAAACAATGGGGGAAATTGACATACACCCTTAAAAACCTTCATTCATACTTACACACAAGCATACACACTTACTCACATGCATACACTTTTACACACATCCATACACTTTTACACACATACATAAATACACAATTAGACACATACATACATACATACATACTAAAACACATGCACAATTAATTAAACGCATACATACACTAAGCTTACAAACAGGATTACATACTTAAAACATACAATCACACCTACATAGATTTACACATACGTAAACAGACAAATACATTCTTAAACACATACATACGTACTTAAACACAAACATACTTACACACATGCATGCACACTTCAACATATGCACACTCATATCAGCATGTATAATAGGAAAATTAAAAACAAGTTTACAGTTTCTAAAGAAAAAAAAAATATTTTTATTAAGCCATAAACTTAATGCCACTTTATAATAATAATTGAAATTTTAATGAACTTGCGATCTTCTTGAAATATCGCATATCGTCTGCTCATTAGTTTTACACTAAATTTTATAATAACTAGGCCAACCACCACCACCCCCTCAACGCCCCCCACCCACCTTCCTCCACCCCACCCCCAACCACCACCCCCCCCACCCCCAGCCAGACCCGTTTCTTCAATGCTTTTCTCAGAAGTTTGGCAGCTTCGCGTGATTGGCTACCCCTTTTGAACAACGTTAGAAGGAAGTGTATACAAGACTGTGCCCAGGACACCTATTGTGCCACCGGGTCACGCATCAAAACACAACCACTATGAGAGGAATGTGGAGCTTGCAATACCCAACTCATGTGTCGTGTTTTTTTATGCAATCCATATCGAGTGTGATGATTTTGTGATACCCAAACTTTATAATAACTCCTTACAAAAAAATTGCAAAATATTTTTTTTTAGTTACACTGACGTGGGGGGGGTGGGGGGGGGGGGGGGGGGGGGGGATAAAGACCGATCAATGGCAGCGCACATTACTTCAGTGGCTGCAGACAAGTCGAGATTAAGATTTGACCAAAATATTAGAGGCTAGGGAAAAAAATGTCATCCGTACAGAGGTGTAGCGAAGGGGGGAGGGGCAGGGGGGACAGATGTCCTCGGGCGCAAGCTAGTTAGAGGCGCCAAAATGTGCTTTGATATTATATTATTGGTAAAAATAATGGGTTTGAGAGTTGAAAAAAAGAAAATGGGGGTGCTTTAAAATGGATCTTGTCCCCGGGCGCCAAACACCCTCGCTATGCCTCTGCATCCGTAGGCTGATTGTTCCTACTGCCCACGGTTGGTTAATTATTCATTCTTCTCATGGTGGGCTAATTTTTCATACTGCCCATGTTTATAGGCTAATTGTTCATACTGCTCGCGGTACGCTAACTGTTCATACTGTCCAAATAATAAAAAAAACAATTTTACTATTCATTATTTGTTTTTAAAGAACAAACTAGGTAACAAAACTCGTTACAGAATCCCCAGTTTTTCCTTGCACAAAATTTTTATGATTTTGCTTATGATTATGCAGCCAAAGTTTAGCTGCCCGGAGCGCCATCAGCCGTAGGACCGACCCTGAGTAGAGACAAACCCGGCTAATCTGTTAAGTTCATGTATTAAATTTCAAATAAACGTTTGTCAGCAGTCATTTTAATCCATACCGTAACTTACTTGGTAAGTGATAGTCATACACCTGCAATACCTCCGGCCTTTCCTGTAGAACGTAGTTATCTTCTTCTGGTGACGTCACGTCTCTCTTGGGCCGGGTGCCGCGGCTGATCGTGAACAAGGAGCCGTTGTACCTGAATTGACCTTTCTGTTAGATTGAATCAATGTCAAGCGTTGAGCGATTTGGTGTCAAAATGACATAATTACTGTTTTTTGTTTTTTTTGCAACCAAAATATTAATATTCTCCTCAGAATCATCTAATGAATGAGCTAGAAAATAAAATACTTATTGGCGAGCTATAAACACCACCTTTTAGAATTAAATAAGAAGTAATTGTCTCTTAAATATTAGGTACTGGCTTTTCCAATTGTGTTTTCTTGAATTGATTATTCACTTATTTCTATTTTAGTATTTTTCCCCTTAATTCTCAAAAATAACATTATTTATGTGCTATTCCATTTTAAAAGGCATATTTAACTATCTGCCCTTACATTGCACTACCTTTCCCTTACATTGCACTACCTTTCCCTTACATTTCACTACCTTTCCCTTACATTTCACTACCTTTCCTTTACATTTCACTACCTTTCCCTTACATTTCACTACCTTTCCTTTACATTTCACTACCTTTCCCTTACATTTCACTACCTTTCCCTTACATTTCACTACATTTCCCTTACATTTCACTACCTTTCCCCTACACTTCACTACCTTTTCTTACATTTCACTACCATGGCCATCCATTTACCCAACAGGTCTTAGGAACATTTTCCTCCGAGGTAGCATTCGATTTCATTGTTGAGCCCACTCATCCGTTACAAAAACGCTATGCCTTTCTTTCTTCGTTGTTTCCCTCAAGTGGATTTACTTTTTAAAGAACTTGTTCAACACTAGAACAGTGGAAGAGAACTTGCTACCCTTACCCTTCCGTTTTATTTACACATTTTTATTGCTGTATATTGTATATTGTAAACATGTTGGCTTCAATAAGATTGCGATTGTAAAATGTTTTTATCAATACGATTGTGATTGTAGAATTATTTATCAATAAGAATGTGATTGTAAATGGTTGGCATCAATAAGATTATGATTGTAAATTGTTGGAATCAATAAAATTATGATTGTAATTTGTTGGCATCAATAAGATTGCGATTGTAAAATGTTGGTATCACTAAGATTTCTGATTGTGAAACCTAGGTATCAGTAAGATTATGAAGTTGCCAGTAAAGTGTATAGATCTTTCGCGTCTCTCAGACGTACAAACTGTAAAGTTGATGAACTATTTCCAATAAGGTGCGTCCTCTTGATCTCCATGACAGCGTCATTGGTCAGATCTTGGTAGAAAGCAGTGTTCTGTTGAAGCAATATACTGATGAGTTAGTGATTATTGGAACTCGCAGAGTGTATCTTACAAGGTGTTTATGGAGTAAGACCTTACAAGGAATTTATGGAGCAAGATCTTACAAGGTATTCATGTGGGTACGATGACAAGGGGTGAGTGGGAACGTTGAAAAGTAGGGTAGAGAGTTGTTGAGTAGATTGGAAACATGTTATGACAACTAATTAAGTATTCACTAATTGCTACTTTGTTCTAGCGGTCCTCTCTCTTAGCCTTAGTTCCTGATATAGGACATGGATTACAATAGTTGATCCTGCATCGGATTTATTCGGAAATTTCTTTTTTTACAAAGCATTAAAACCCCGGTTATTTTAATTTTTTTTAACCCGTGTATCCCCCTTTTTCATATAATACAACTGGCATTTTAGAAGATAATTCTTTGTGAAAACTTTCTTGACAGAATTTGTAGCGTAATTTTTATTCTGAATTTATTACCATCCATTGTGTATTTGCTTATTTTTAGTACACTTTTGAACATTTGAGTAATCCCTTCGCTATTTTCTCCTCTGACAAATATTCATGAATAGAAATACTTGTGTTAGTATCACTTGGATCTAAATTTAAATTCTGATTTAGATCAAATTGTCTGAAAAAAGACATTTGTCTCCGATTTTCTTCTATCAAAAGGAGAGTATATAACACCCCCTATTATTAGTATTAGTTAATAAAAATGCTGCTTGGCTCTTGAATAAACGACGGTACAGTTACTTGCAAATGTCCATAGTATACAAGTATTAGCCCCCCACGGTACAAGTTAGTTGCAAATGTCCATAGTATACAAGTCTTAGCCCCACTACGGTACAGCTAGTTGCAAATGTCTATAGTATACAAGTATTAGCCCCACTACGGTACAAGTTACTTGCAAATGTCCATAGTATACAAGCATTAGCCCCCCACGGTACAAGTTAGTTGCAAATGTCCATAGTATACAAGTCTTAGCCCCACTACGGTACAGCTAGTTGCAAATGTCCATAGTATACAAGTATTAGCCCCATTACGATACAAGCTAGTAGCACATGTCCATAGTATATAAGTCTTAGCCCAACTACGGTACAGCTAGTTGCAAATTTCCATAGCATACAAGTATTAGCCCCATTACGGTACAAGCTAGTAGCACATGTCCATAGTATATAAGTCTTAGCCCCACTACGGTACAGCTAGTTGCAAATGTCTATAGTATACAAGTATTAGCCCCACTACGGTACAAGTTACTTGCAAATGTCCATAGTATACAAGTATTAGCCCCCCACGGTACAAGTTAGTTGCAAATGTCCATAGTATACAAGTATTAGCCCCCCACGGTACCAGTTAGTTGCAAATGTCCATAGTAAACAAATCTTAGCCCCACTTTTCGGCTCCGCCCTTTTCCCTCGTTGAGAGGAACATTACAAATGTAAAACGCCTTGGTGAGCCCCCACCACCACCCTTCCAAAAGTAAGCTGTATGAGCAATGTATTCAATTTATTGAGAATTTTCATTACGTGATGAAGCTCTTTGCCCTATGGCTCCCCGCGTGATGAAGCTCTTTGCCCTATGGCTCTACGCGTGATGAAGCTTTTTGCCCTATGGCTCCCCGCGTGATGAAGCGCTTTGCCCTATGGCTCCCCACTTGATGAAGCTCTTTGCCCTATGGCTCCCCGCTTGATGAAGCTCTTTGCCCTATGGCTCCCCGCCTGATGAAGCTCTTTGCCCTATGGCTCCCCGCGTGATGAAGCTCTTTGCCCTATGGCTCCCCGCTTGATGAAGCTCTTTGCCCTATGGCTCCCTGCCTGAT
>CAXITT010000181.1:435665-448348 GCA_964033795.1 Lymnaea stagnalis | reverse complement strand
TGATGTAGCTCTTTGCCCGATGTCTCCCCGCCTGATGAAGCTCTTTGCCCTATGGCTCCCCGCGTGATGAAGCTCTTTGCCCTATGGCTCCCCGCGTGATGAAGCTCTTTGCCCCATGGCTCCCTGCCTGATGAAGCTCTTTGCCCTATGGCTCCCTGCCTGATAAAGCTCTTTGCCCTATGGCTCCCCGCTTGATGAAGCTCTTTGCCCTATGTCTCCCTGCCTGATGAAGCCCTTTGCCCTATGGCTTCCTGCCTGATGAAGCTCTTTGCCCTATGGCTCCCTGCCTGATGAAGCCCTTTGCCCTATGGCTCCACGCGTGATGAAGCTCTTTGCCCTCTGGCTCCCCGCTTGTCTCGGATTCGCCTGCACCTGTCAGACCAACGTAAAAGTTGTTTGTTTTAAATTCGGGAGAAGAGGTGCAATCATACCAAATAAAGCAAATGTAAGTATGTGTGTTGTTCAGCAATCATGTCCCATAAAGCAAGTGTTAGTTTCTGTGTTGTTCAGCACTCATGCCCAATAAAGCAAGTGTTAATATGTGTGTTTTTCAACAATCATGCCCCATAAAGCAAGTGTTAGTACCAGTGTTTTTCAGCAATCATGCCCCATAAAGCAAGTGTTAGTTTCTGTGTTGTTCAGCAATCATGCCCCATAAAGCAAGTGTTAGTATGTGTGTTTTTCAGCAATCATGCCCCATAAAGCAAGTGTTAGTATCTGTGTTTTTCAGCAATCATTCCCCATAAAGCAAGTTTTAGTATAGGTTGTTGTTCAGCAATCATGCCCAATAAAGCAAGTGTTAGTACCAGTGTTTTTCAACAATCATGCCCCATAAAGCAAGTGTTAGTACCAGTGTTTTTCAGCAATCATACCCCATAAAGCAAGTGTTAGTACCAGTGTTTTTCAGCAATCATGCCCCATAAAGCAAGTGTTAATATGTGTGTTTTTCATCAATCATGCCCCATAAAGCAAGTTTTAGTATGTGTGTTTGTCAGCAATCTATCCCATAAAGCAAGTGTTAGTATCTGTGTTTTTCAGCAATCATGCCCCATAAAGCAAGTTTTAGTATAGGTTGTTGTTCAGCAATCTACCCCATAAAGCAAGTTTTAGTATAGGTTGTTGCTCAGCAATATACCCCATAAAGCAAGTTTTAGTATAGGTTGTTGTTCAGCAATCTACCCCATAAAGCAAGTGTTAGTATCTGTGTTTTTCAGCAATCTACCCCATAAAGCAAGTTTTAGTATAGGTTGTTGTTCAGCAATATACCCCATAAAGCAAGTTTTAGTATAGGTTGTTGTTCAGCAATCTACCCCATAAAGCAAGTTTTAGTATAGGTGGTTGTTCAGCAATCTATCCCTTAAAGCAAGTTTTAGTAAAGGTTGTTGTTCAGCAATCTACCCCATAAAGCAAGTTTAAGTATAGGTTGTTGCTCAGCAATCTACCCCATAAAGCAAGTTTTAGTATAGGTTGCTGTTCAGCAATATACCCCATAAAGCAAGTTTTAGTATAGGTTGTTGTTCAGCAATCTACCACATTAAGCAAGTTTTAGTATAGGTTGTTGTTCAGCAATATACCCCATAAAGCAAGTTTTAGTATAGGTTGTTGTTCAGCAATCTACCCCATAAAGCAAGTTTTAGTATAGGTTGTTGCTCAGCAATCTACCCCATAAATCAAGTTTTAGTATAGGTTGTTGTTCAGCAATATACCCCATAAAGCAAGTTTTAGTATAGGTTGTTGTTCAGCAATCTACCCCATAAAGCAAGTTTTAGTATAGGTTTTTGTTCAGCAATTTACCCCTTAAAGCAAGTTTTAGTATAGGTTGTTGTTCAGCAATCTACCCCATTAAGCAACTTTTAGCATAGGTTGTTGTTCAGCAATCTACCCCATAAAGCTAGTTTTAGTATAGGTTGTTGTTCAGCAATCTACCCCATAAAGCAAGTTTTAGTATAGGTTGTTGTTCAGCAATCTACCCCATTAAGCAAGTTTTAGTATAGGTTGTTGTTCAGCAATATACCCCATAAAGCAAGTTTTAGTATAGGTTGTTGTTCAGCAATCTACCCCATAAAGCAAGTTTTAGTATAGGTTGTTGTTCAGCAATCTACCCCATAAAGCAAGTTTTAGTATAGGTTGTTGTTCAGCAATCTACCCCATGAAGCAAGTTTTAGTACAGGTTGTTGTTCAGCAATTATGCCCAATAAAGCAAGTGTTAGTATTTGTGCTGTGTAGTTACGTGATCACAGTCAGTAGGCCCTATATGTGTTATTACGTGACCACAGTTAGTATGTGTGTTGTTCAATTACGTGACAACAGCTAGTATGTGTGTTGTTTTCATTACGTGACTTAAAAAGGTTGTTCTCAAAGCTCATTGCTCATTCATCATTGAACCCATTCTATTCTTTGGGGGAAATTTGTAACTACTTTTAATGTGGATATTGATAAGCCGTGTATTTTAAGTAATATTCATTTATATTTTTTTTCAGATTCGCCTTCCCTTTAGAAATTGGGAAATAAATGTTGTTATTGTTGTTAAAAGTGTTTCCTTTCATGACATAGTATTAGATTTGGTTGTCTTGTCTACTGTATACGCACTTATTGTGGATTGAAAGTATAGGGGGGGGGGAAGGGTCCCTACATATATTCAAAGTCAAAAAGAAGGTATTTTAACGGTTATAAGTAGTCAGACCTTAGAAGATCGTATAACAAAAGTAAAAACCTACCATCCAACAAGGCAACCAGCCAACCAGTCAGCCATCCAAAGATAAAGAAATTTAAAAGAAATATCACATTTAAGAATGTGTGTTTTCCAAAAAAACCGATGATAAGATACCAGGAAATTTTTGAAAAAATTCCTTCCGGGTCTAATGTCAAGTAGAAAAATATATGTAGTTAGAAGTTACTGCATTGAAATACCACAAGCGCTTCGCATAAATTGGATGTAGCCGGTCTTGCCACGTCCCTTCATTGGAGAAGAATCCCCCTACCAATAGCTACATGTAATGATTTAAAGTATAACAGTTACATAACCAGATATGACCCGCTTTACGGATGAAACATGGGTACAAAGGAGGATCAACATCAGCAGCACTGACCTCGTTGTCTCCTACAATTTCTCGTCGTGATTCATATTTCCCGTCGGGTCCAAGGGTCAACACGTGTAGTGGAATATCTGAGGACATGTGTGTGACTTTCTTTAAGGTAAAATTCCGGGTATCGTTGCTTCCCGTGGTTAGGGATACGTTGATAGACTCGGCCATGGAGATCCCTTTGAGCTCTGGTTGGAAATAACTCAGTCTGACTGAAGAGTTTAAAAAAAAAAAAATACGTTTAAGATGTCTGATCAGCTCAGATACATGCTTCTTAGGGGAATCAATGGCGATTATTAAATAAGTGAAAGCGTTCAGGAAGAAGAAAATAACATGAGCTAATCAAATTTTAAACCATGAAATAGTAGAACAAGGTTATGTTGAAGCTTGAATCAATAGACAGGACAATCCGATGAGAACGTCTCGACTTAGAGCCTTCTTCAGCGAACATGAGTTTATGTTTTTGTAGATGTTTTTGATAATTTTTTGCAGTAAAAATTTATTTTATTTAATGAAATTATAGATAAACATGCACAAATAAAAATATTACAAGTTCAACTAAGATTTTTTTTTAAATTAACGGCATAGTAAATTTAAAAAATAATTTCAGTTAAAATGAAAAAAATGACATGTATTTTCAGTTTAAATAAATATGAGCTGCTTTTAGGGAGAGCGAAAATGTTACAAGACGGAAGTGGAGAGTGGCATATTGTATATTTTATTGGGTTCATGGAAACTTTAAATTTTATAATAATTTTTTTTTTCTAAAGATGAGGAAGAAAAATTGTTTGACCTGACGTTCCAAGGCATTCACCAATCAAGAAAAGACTGCACATAATAAATGTCACTCGAGTGGATAACACAATGCTCCACATTTTTGGCCAGTTTTGATGTAAGTGCTCAAAAGAATAGAGGAATGTGTTATTTGTTATTCAGTTCATCTGTTATCAGTAAACAAAATATCAGACTAAAAGATAATTATTTTATTTAATAATATTTTATAAATTGGAGTTGGTGGATTGATTGTTGTTTATGAATAATTATGATCATAAAAAAGAAGTTAAATGAAAAATTGATATAAAATTTAAAAAAAAAATGAAAATTTTAATATAAAATGAATTCACTTTAATTTTAAGAGTGTTGGACTGCGATAAAGCTTTACAAAATCTTCATTAAACCTGTAAATATATTCTTTTATTGAAGCAAATTATTTATGTCAAATTAATTTTCCTTAATTCCACGTTTTAATTTCATCTCGTTTACAGAATAAAAATTTACATATAATACTTACCAAAAAAAAAATATAATAATTTCAACGTTAATTTAAAATGCTTTTCTCAGATTCAGAAAGAAAAAAGTAACTGTGTGAAGCAAGAAGGAAGTTCAATACATAGCTGATCATTTCTTTAACACAAAAACTCTGATGACGTGCTTGGTGATTTGATACAATAGAATTAAGGATATCATTTGCTGTGGACGTCCTGCAAGTTAGACAAAAGCCATTGTCAAACGACCAGAGCTGACGTGATCGTTTTGATCACAAACACGTTTAGACACCACAAGGTTCAAAGGTCAACGAGGCATAACATTTATTGTTGAATAGAAGCGCCTTAGAAAGAGCCAAAAAAAAAAAAAAAATTCCTTATTATAAAAAAAAAAAAAAGAAAAAATTAAAATTCAAACTTAAAAGATTTAAAAAAAAAAAAAAAAAAAAAAAATTCCTTAATATAAAAAAAAAAAAAAGGATGAATTCAAATTCAAACTTAAATGATTTAAAAAAAAAACCCATCTAAAATTCTTTCTTCAAGGTGTTTATTCATTTTATTTCTTTTTCTGTGACACCACAAACAGTATTGTTGTAAACAGAGGGCAACATACCTTTTCGATCAAAATGCTTAAAAAAAAAAAAAAAAAAAAAAAAAAAATACTTAATAAAAAAAAAAAAAAAAGGATGAATTCAAATTCAAACTTAAATGATTTAAAAAAAAAAACCCATCTAAAATTCTTTCTTCAAGGTGTTTATTCATTTTATTTCTTTTTCTGTGACACCACAAACAGTATTGTTGTAAACAGAGGGCAACATACCTTTTCGATCAAAATGCTAATACTAAAACATTATAATTTCGTCAAATGCCATTACGCCTGTGATAAGGCTTTCCAGCTGGTTTAACAGGACTTGTTTTAACAGGACTTGTTTTAACAGGACTTGTTTTAACAGGACTTGTTTTAACAGGACTTGTTTTAACAGGACTTGTTTTAACAGGACTTGTTTTAACAGGACTAGTTTTAACAGGACTAGTTTTAAAAGCACTGGTTTTAACAGGACTAGTTTTAACAGGACTAGTTTTAACAGGACTAGTTTTAACAGGACAAGTTTTAACAGGACTTGTTTTAACAGGACTAGTTTTAACAGGACTAGTTTTAACAGGACTTGTTTTAACAGGACTAGTTTTAACAGGACTAGTTTTAACATGACTAGTTTTAACAGGACTTGTTTTAACAGGACTAGTTTTAACAGGACTTGTTTTAACAGGACTTGTTTTAACAGGACTTGTTTTAACAGGACTTGTTTTAACAGGACTAGTTTTAACAGGACTAGTTTTAACAGGACTTGTTTTAACAGGACTTGTTTTAACAGGACTAGTTTTAACAGGACTTGTTTTAACAGGACTAGTTTTAACAGGACTTGTTTTAACAGGACTAGTTTTAACAGGACTTGTTTTAACAGGACTTGTTTTAACAGGAATTGTTTTAACAAGACTAGTTTTAACAGGACTAGTTTTAACAGGACTTGTTTTAACAGGACTAGTTTTAACAGGACTAGTTTTAACAGGACTTGTTTTAACAGGACTTGTTTTAACAGGACTAGTTTTAACAGGACTTGTTTTAACAGGACTAGTTTTAACAGGACTTGTTTTAACAGGACTTGTTTTAACAGGACTAGTTTTAACAGGACTTTTTTTAACAGGACTAGATTTAACAGGACTTGTTTTAACAGGACTAGATTTAACAGGACTAGTTTTAACAGGACTTGTTTTAACAGGACTTGCTTTAACAGGACTTGCTTTAACAGGACTTGCTTTAACAGGACTTGTTTTAACAGGACTTGTTTTAACAGGTCTTGTTTTAACAGGACTAGTTTTAACAGGACTAGTTTTAACAGGACTTGTTTTAACAGGACTAGTTTTAACAGGACTTGTTTTAACAGGACTAGTTTTAACAGGACTAGTTTTAACAGGACTTGTTTTAACAGGACTTGTTTTAACAAGACTAGTTTTAACAGGACTTGTTTCAACAGGACTAGTTTTAACAGGACTTGTTTTAACAGGACTTGTTTTAACAGGACTTGTTTTAACAGGACTAGTTTTAACAGGACTTGTTTTAACAGGACTAGTTTTAACAGGACTTGTTTTAACAGGACTTGTTTTAACAGGACTAGTTTTAACAGGACTTTTTTTAACAGGACTAGATTTAACAGTACTTGTTTTAACAGGACTAGATTTAACAGGACTTGTTTTAACAGGACTTGCTTTAACAGGACTTGCTTTAACAGGACTTGCTTTAACAGGACTTGTTTTAACAGGACTTGTTTTAACAGGTCTTGTTTTAACAGGATTTGTTTTAACAGGTCTTGTTTTAACAGGACTAGTTTTAACAGGACTTGTTTTAACAGGTCTTGTTTTAACAGGACTTGTTTTAACAGGACTTGTTTTAACAGGACTTGTTTTAACAGGAGTTGTTTTAACAGGACTTGTTTTAACAGGACTTGTTTTAACAGGACTTGTCTTAACAGGACTTGTCTTAACAGGACTTGTTTTAACAGGACTTGTCTTAACAGGACTTGTTTTAACAGGACTTGTTTTAAAAAGACTTGTTTCTGCACAACGTAACGCAAAGATTTTGTGTTTTATTTTAAACAATAGCCCAGGATTTTTTTTTAAAACTTATTCATGGGTTACGGTTTTGTGCTACCGTCGTGTTAAAGCCTCCAACTTTGATGTTGTCTTGAAGGGCTACTGGTTATGTACGTTACGTTTTAACTTTTACCCAATACATTCAGCATATTCCTCGTTCACCTATAGAAAATTCCTGAATTTATCGTACGCCGGTATGATCTAAAAGTACCCGGTAACCCCTTTTAAAATGCACCCACCTCGGCCCTACAGTAGAGGAGGCTTATCTTTGAACCTACATCATGACTCATTCACCTCGTGTCCCTTCCATCCCCGACGTGGTCACTTAAACTGGCCCTAGCTGACCAATTGTACGGTTATGTATTTTAATTTTTAACATACCTTCCATTTAATGAATGGGTATCTTTCTTTGTTGTTGGTTGTTTTTTTTTAAGTTAGCTACGAAAATTGTAAAAATTACAACAACAAAAAAAAAAAAAAAAAAAAAAAAAAAAAAAAAAAAAAAAAAAAAATAAAAAAAAAAAAAAAAAAAAAAAAAAAAAAAAAAAAAAAAAAAAAAAAAAAAAAAAAAAAAAAAAAGAAAAAAAAAAAAAAAAGAAAAAAGAAAACCATTATCAAAGTCAAAAACCATTAGCTTAGCGTTTCCTTGGCATACGATAATTAAATAAATCCAATGAACTGTGTTTTCTATTTGATTTTTTTTAAAAATAATGTATTAATATAGTATTTTATTAATAATAATCGCATTATATGAAAGTTAGAGACCCTAAAGAATAATAAAAGAAAAGAAATAGAAGAAACAATAACAATTTTAAAATGTCTACAATTTTTTTTATTATTATTACCAAATTAGAACGTTTTTAAAAAAAAAAAATTCTTTAATCAAGAAATCATTTTTTAAACTTGCAGCATTCATTTACCTTAATAGATTTAATTTTTTTTGCACAATCCACATAAAAACGGATTCAAACATGTACACTTTATTTTAGAGCATCCTACCAAAAAGTTACAAAATTTAGTTCAAGTGTACTTGCTGGTAATTGTAATGATATTGATATGTGCTTGAAAGTATAATCGAACGAGAATTGAAAATGGACGCCACGGAGACGGGTTGTCTCCCTAAAGCTACTTTCACAATGCGGATGTTTTAAACTAAGATTTATTGCTGGGCCTATGTACCCATCAGTTGTTTTCATCATCACACTTGGTGTCACGGGTTACGGTAAACATTCCAATAATAGTCGCAATCGGCCGAAAAGCCACCCGCTTCCGACCTCTTGCCTAGGTCAAGGAAACGAACGCTCTGCACAAGAAGCCAGAGTTGCGCCTGCCCAGTGTAAACACCCCCTTGTGGTTATGTGTGTAAGTGACGTATCTGTGGAGCTGGTTAACCAGAAAAAAATCCGTGCGTGTGAGCGAAGCTTCACTGTCGCAACATTTTTATTCTGGACTCATTTTGTCCACCCACCTTCAGGCTAAGGCTACGACCTTAAAAAGCTCTACGTCATTTCAATGAATGGTGGTTATATGCAGGCATGGGCACCCGCAGGTAGGGGCAAGGTGGGGCACTTGCCCCCTCCCCCCTGGATTGATTGGATAAAATTTTTTTAGACAAAAATAGACAATAAATTTATTAAAGTAAAGAGAACATAAAGAGAAAGTAACTAAGCTGATGTCCTGTCCGTTCGTTCACCATAAAAATACGCTACAGTAAATTAAAACTACATTAAAACATTACTAAAAATTTTTTGTATGCAGGCCTGGTTGTATGCATTGAAAATTCATGAAAAGTGGTACATTACCATCCGCCTTTTTCGTGTGCCAATAAGCCACAAAGAATGTTTTACAAGAACGGTAGGTGCTTAAGTGATTTATTGCGAAGGAAATTATTGAAATGCTGAATACTTTAAGGTAAAGCACACTAAGGTAACAGAAAAAGAGTGTAGGCCATGATACTAAAAAAAAAAGAGTGTAGGTCTAAACACTAAAAGGTAAAGCATAACAAGGTAAGGGGACTTAATGTTTACATTAAGACAGTATATGCGACATGTAGACAAGTGGTCTTAAACACAAATACCAAACACAAAAAGCCTTTTAAATAAAGAAAAAATTCATTTAATTTAAATAATTCTTACAAAAAAAAATCATTAAGCTTATGAAACTGTAAAAACAGTAACTGTCAAGTATCAAACATTAAAAACACTAACGATGCAATATTTGAACGATTTGTTGAGAAAAAAATCATGCACAAAAAAATGTTATATCTCCACACATCTAGAGAGAAAATAGAAATCGACTATAAACTAAAGAAAAGTGATGAAAATAGAGATGATTATGTGTTTTTTTCTCATAATCTGCAATACATTTGTTCAACATTTTCATATATTTTCATGCAAATATTTTTACAAAAAGTAAATTGTAATTAATTAAATTACTCAAACCATTTAATGAACAGAATTCGTACCGGCTGTATTCTAAGTTTTATAATGAATCAAATTTTCCAACTACTAAATGATTTGAGAATAAATTTAATGAACATCTTTTCTTTTTAAATGTTGAAATGCCAGCCCATGATCTTGGCCAAAAAAAAAAAAAAAAAAAAAAACTTCTGACGTTTTGTTAGTATTTTCAAGTTTTGTGTCAACTAAAACATGGTCTCGAAATAAATGACACCATTTTTATATTGTCGACGAGTCCAAAACCGTTGAGAGCAACTGCACTGTAAGATTACACTTCGCTAAACCAATTTATAGAGAAATGAAAAATAGAGACAAGAGAAAGGAAAGCAGACATTTCATGTCATGGAATGAGGATGGACCTTCTGTGTTAGAACGTGCGTTTTCAGTCTTGTTCACCGATGACGTCAGTTCCGTGGCTGCTGTTGTTTCAAAAATCGTCACTGTTGGACGTGATGAAGACGTGGTCAAAGTCTTTTCTGTTGTCGTTGCCAATGGGGCCGTTGTTTCAAAATTAGTCAGTGTTGCACGTGATGAAGACGTGGTCAAAGTCTTTTCTGCTGTCGTTGCCAATGGGGCTGTTGTTTCAAAATTCGTCAGTGTTGCACGTGATGAAGACGTGGTTAAAGTCTTTGCTGTTGTCGTTGCCAGTGGGGCTGTTGTTTTTGTTGTGGCCGTCAACGAAGTGCTGCTTCTCGGTAGTGTCGTTGTTTCCATCGTTGTGATTGGTGTTCCGTAGTCGCAGGTGGCACAGCAAATCTTTAAGTTACTGCTAACACTACAATGGGAAGTTTGGCATGCGTTAGATTTGTCTCCATACTCACAGCCTGAGAAAATCAGATAATAGTGATCATTTTTTTAATCATGGTAACATTATCGATTATTTAGAGTGATTTTGTCGGTGCTACACCCGAGAAAGTGCAATTATTTCAGCATTTTATGAATGGGTAGTTATGAAATTTAAATCACAGGACTTAAGAAAAACGAGAAAAAATCCTGGCGTCGTCTGAAAATAGTCATTGAAATTGTGTCATGCAATCACTAACAAAGATCTACTAGAAAGGACTTACCAGGTGCCCATTGATGAAGACATCATAAAGAGAAGATGGAGGTGGATAGGGCATATTCTCCGAAAACTTCCAGATAGCATCACCGGGCAGTCTCTAACATGGATTCCACAGGGAAAAAGAAAGAGAGCCAGGCAAAACAATACATGGAGACATGAGCTAGAGGCAGACACGCAAAATATGGGACACACCTGGAAGCAACTGGAAAGGAAAGCACAGGACCGTGATGACTGGAAAATTCTTGTGGACGGCCTATGCCCCAGACGGGGTAATGAGGCATAAGAAGAAATACAAAAAAAAAAAAAGAAGAATGGCGAACATAAAAACATGTCCTCATCTTATGTGGTCACATAAGACAAGAAAATATTTCGACGCAATAATTCTTGATTTAAAAAATGGAATTAAAAGATTGTTTTGTTGTCTTGGTGGGTTTTTTTGGTGTTTGTTTTTCACGTTTTAATTTTCTTTTCCATGGGTGCTTATTGTTTAAAACATTTTTAAAAGAAAGAAAAAAAGACGATTTATTAATTTAAAGAGCCAAAGACAGCTAACAGTTGCACCAGGTCTTAAATTTAAATTTGATAAATATAAACAAAACTTCTGAATCGGATGCCTTAGTTGTGCCTCCTCAATTTGAACACCTACGTGGGATACTTGTGTCAGGGGCTTCTCAAACATGGATTCACCACAAATGTTTGTGGCCTCAACAAACCCAGTGTCGAAGTACCTTTGAAAGCACGAGAAAACATAGCACTTCATGATAGACCTACCTTGTACTAGTCTGTAGTAGGTCTTACAACTGATGCAGCATCGCTCCGCATAGTCGTAGCATATCCTTGGCTGAGCTCTTACAGCGTCGGCACACGACAAGTTGCGGTATGAAAACAATCGATCATCACCATACAAGCACGTTTCTAGAAAACAAGTCTTAGTGTTGTTAACTTTAATATACAAATTAACCCTTTGGCTGGTTTCTTAATTATTAATGTTGTAGGCATTGTAGGACACACAACAAATTAAGTCACTGCTTTTTTGTTGTTTTTTAAAACTTTAATAGCTTACGATTTCGTCAATTAAAACTCAATTTTATTTAGAATTAAGATTAAAATGTACAAATCGGTTGTCTTAAATGATGCAAGATTCATGAATATAATGTTTTTGATTTTAGCTAACCAAACCAAAAAATTATCTTTAAAAACGTCTTTCGTGAACAGAAAGGAGATTGTATTGCGTATATACTCGAATATTTTTAAAAGAAAGTCTCAAGTTTGAATAATCTCTGGCGAGGAGTATGGAGCCAGACACCTGTCTATGGAGCCAGACACCTGTCTATGGACCCAGACATCTGTCTATGGACCCAGACACCTGTCTATGGAGCCAGACACCTGTCTATGGAGCCAGACACCTGTCTATGGAGCCAGAGACCTGTCTATGGCCGCAGACTGTTGAGGCCAGTAGACACATACATAGTCAAACGATTGGCCTTGAGACGTGTATTAGCATTAGAAGTTGCATTTAAAAGGCCACACTGAAAAGGCCACCACATATGGTGAAAATGCCACGCTTTTGGACGAATGGTGCATCTTTTAGGGTTAATACCATACATCCATTGAATGGAAGAATATTATTTGATAAATTAATTAACTGAAAAAGATGTTGCTTAAAAAACATGCATATTAATCTTTTGATATTGATTGGCGCACTAGTTATAACTATCCTTTTTGTAAAAAAAACTCTAATACAGACACTCACCATCACTTTGTGGAGCTGACTCATGTGAAACGCATTCTCCGTGCAAACACAGCTGTTTGAAATAAGGAAGAGACCATTGACTATTATACAATTAAATTACACAGAGAATAACCGCACCTATTATATACCCATGATTGGGCAATTTATCTCTTCACATTTTGTCTCCCCTAATAGTATTGGGAAAGGAAGAAAAAAATAGAAATGTCCACTTCACTTTTTTATCAATGATTTCAACAAAAACTCAATCTTACAGTTGGTTGTGTAATTGCAACAACCAACTACCATTCCAAAAACGTCCAAAAATGATACAGTATTTTTTTAAAATTATACATCTCTCTCTCTCTCTCTCTCTCTCTCTCTCTCTCTCTCTCTCTCTCTCTCTCTCTCTCTCTCTCTCTCTCTCTCTCTCTC
>CAXITT010000181.1:408718-435289 GCA_964033795.1 Lymnaea stagnalis | reverse complement strand
CTCTCTCTCTCTCTGTATATAAATAAATGAATGTCTTTATGTAAGTATGTCCGTATGCGTTCCTATACCATTCATAGGCTTACGATAAAACTGTAGTGAGTTCTTTATATGAAATTTATAAATATAATTTAAAAAAAAAAAAAAAAAGCTATTGCATGAGTGGATCTATCGCTACGAGTGTGTAGGGCTAAATTATGAAAAGCCATGCTTCTCACAAGGGACATCTGTATGTGGCCTGTTGACGTGGCGCAAAAAACGTCTAATTTGTTCGTGTACGCACAAGGCGGAAAAAAACAAAAAACAAATTATATACAAAAAAGTACTTCACGTAACGTAGCTAAAACACAGACACTTTCTTTCTTTGAGTGGCATTGCAACACATGCGGGGTACTCGCTTGTCACTTTATAAATTCAAAATAATTGAGGCTGTATGTTTATTTAAAATATAATCACATAATTTCCGATGTCTGATGCTGAAACTGTTACCTCCTTACGAAACCCTCACCTTTCCATCGCCACAAAGAGTTCCATCAGCCGCCAGGTATGCATTACATCCTTGAACATCGGCGACCTTACAATACATTGTCCTGCAGATGACTGTGGGGTCGGCGTTTAGGGTGTAGTTGATGAGTGACTGAAATTATTTTTTTTTAAAACTTTTATAAGCGTTAAAAGAAAAAAGTACTTTACTTTATAGAGTCAACGTCAGTGAACAACAAATTAGTCTACTTTAAAGAGTCAACGTTAGTGTAGAACAAATATGTCTACTTTATAGAGTCAAAGTTAGTGTAGAACAAATTAGTCTACTTTAAAGAGTCAACGTTAGTGTAGAACAAATTAGTCTACTTTATAGAGTAAACTTAAGTGCAATCACAAACTACTCTACTTTATAGAGTCAAAGTTAGTGTAGAACAAATTATTCAACTTTATAGAGTCAACTTTAGTGCAGTCACAAACTACTCTACTTTATAAAGTCAAAGTTAGTGTAGAACAAATTAGTCTACTTTATAGAGTCAACGCTAGTGTAGAACAAATTAGTCTACTTGATAGAGTCAACGTCAGTGTAGAACAAACTGGTCAATGTCAACTCCTATGTTGTACTGGATGGATTAATTCGTCAAGTTCTTTCACACGTTTAAATACGTCATTCCAATATTGAATAAGTCCTTTATTACAAACAATTTTCTAAGTTACATCATCTGTCTGAAAAAATAATATCAAAAACGCCCATCCATCCATCTCTCTGTCGCTACAGCTCATGTAGGGCTTTAGCCTGCCTCCCCACTTCCTTTCCCTCAGACCTAACTAATGCTTTTCTTTTCCATGCTTTAATTCCTAGCTGCTGTAGAACTTTTTCCACATCATCTATCCATTTAAGCCTAGGTCTGCCTTTGGGCCTTTTGTTTCCGGGTTTTTGGGGATGTACCCTCTTCACTCCTCTGTCATGTGGCATTCTTATATCAACAACTTACCGTACAAATAAAAGATCCATTATTATTCTCTAACATTTTGCACTGTTCATCGGCTGGATATTTAAGACCAGGCAGACTATAAGACACATCAGGGATATCTGCATCAGCTTGTATTTTTTCCATCAAGCAAGATATGCCAGTTCTTCCATGTGAAAGTAAATAATTGAATCAATGGTAAAAATTGGAAATTACTTTACGGTATATTTCCCCATGTGATAAAAAAGGTAATAGAATAAAGTAAATACTTAGATTTAGACTAGTTTAACTGCGAATATTGCGCAAAGCTTCTCATGTAGAGTAAACCTTTGCCCCATGCAGCAAGTACATATCTCGAAGCATCTTAGGGATCCCAAGCAAAGTCACTTGGCGAATACTTCTTGGCACCAACTGTTTGAGCACAACATAAGTGTATTCGAAAGTACATTTTATACTGATTTTCCACATATAATCCATAGAAAATCCATCTTAACTTTGTTCTCAATGACATTGATACATTACATACATATATTTACAAGTGCACTAAGTCAAAGTAGTATGAATAAAATGATAGTCTTGCGTAATCGTGTTTTTATTGTTATTTTTGGGGGTTGGGGAGGGAGATCAGTATTGATTGATTGGATATTTGTGTAGCACTGGTAGCCATGCTAATGTAGCATGCTCACTGCACTCTGATCTTCTCAAATCTATTTAAACAAAAAAGTCTTTAAATGTTTCTTTCATGATTTTTTATCATTTTCTAACCGCCTAAGATTGGGGCAAATTGTTCCAGAATTTAGGCGCTATCGCTTCAAAAGTGCGCACTTTGTAACACTTTTTTCTGTGTTCATCCACACTCGGAATTTTCAGTAAAAACTGTGTGGAAGACCGCAGGTTCTGGATACATGTTTATAAATCAGTTCTGTAAGATATTCCGGTGCACAGTCTTCTATGCAGCTGATGGAGATCTCGTAGAACTGGGTGATGTGGTCATATTTCTTTTCTTTATCCGCGATACACTGGCTAATTGTTATGAGTGAAAAGTTTAGCTACGAAACCATATCCAACTATCCAGGAATAAAAATTTGAGAGAAACATTCCAAAAATGAGAAAATGTGGAGAGATTTCACAGTTTCTTGTCAAGTATATACAGCAGGTGATTACCGTATTTATCGCTGTATAATACGCACATCATTTTAAGAAGACAGTTCATGAAAAAAAACTTAACATTATATCGGCGTATAATACGAGCACATAATTTGCCCCATACTTTCAGGGAGAAAACGTGCGTTTTATATACGCCGATAAATACGGTATTTATAGAGAGATCATTAACAAGTTAAATGCTTAATATTAAGATAAAACATCATAAAGTTGCAATTTACGCCAGGAGCTATGTAAAGTATCCATTAAAATTATTACTTCTCAAAGCTAAAAGAAGAGGTGGAAATTTATATAGAGTTCTCCCATTACTTTCGATTGGCTGTGTGTCAATTTCCAATGTAATATATTAGCCATCTCATGTTATTTTATTATTTGTTGAGTTTTGTTAAAATTATTACAAAACGAACGTTTCAGATTAATCTTTAAAAAAAAATATTTAAATAACATGCTAAAAGCTATTTAAGAATTAGGTCAAATTCTTAAACTATTATATTATAATCGTTTGACCTACGTTGTTTTTAGTTGCTTTGATATGTATTCTGTAAAATACTGGGCACTACAGGAGGAGAACTTCCATGGATTCTGGTTTACAGCGTCCTGTGATGATGGTGCAATTGCGGCCATGATGAAGTGATCGTTAAAGCTGCAAGTGTTATTTTCACCATCGTGCCTGGCCGACATGCTATGAAGTTATTTTTTTAAATAATAATTTTACATACGCAAAGCAGGAATGTTTACGAGGCGATGACCTAATAGGACGTTTGCATCTTAAAATTGAACAGTAAAGTGAAATAAAAGTGATTAGAAATGTTAATATGTATTTGTTTTTCGAGGGGAATACATCAAAACACTTTGAATTGGTGGAATGTAGATTTCTTCAGTTGAATTTTTTTATATTTTAAGTATCTTAAAAATAAAAATTCAAAAACAGGAATACAAAAAATGTATATTAAAAAAAGCAAATATTTTAACAGCCCTGAATGCCTAACCAATTATGTAAATCTAGACGATGGTACTGCAACGAAAGCATTTGAATAAGAGGCTTTATTGATGAAACCTTAGATGCGCACGCACAAAAACATGCAGCTAAATAATAATGTTGATATTTTTTTCTTCTAAACATCTTTCAGAAACCGTTGCATTTTTAAACCAATTTGTGAAAAAAATAAAAAAATTATGTCTTCCTTCGACAACATAAAAGTTATTAAGAAATGGACATTCCAATCGTTTGTGATACATCAAAGCTCTTCTACGTGATCAGCAAAATTATATAACTATCGGTACGTTAATATATATATATATTTTTACAAAACGATACATTTGTTAGGACTATCCTCGCAGTGGTACCAAACAATATAAGATAATGTGTTTTGATTGCATTGTTCATTTTGAGCTCATCAATAAAACAATTTGAACACAAGGAAGTTTTTGTGACTTCTGGGGGAGCACGCTGGTAAAATTCGTACACATATGTACCGGGAATCCAAATTTACTAGCGTAAAAGGTATAATCCATGTTTCTAGTGCTGATAAATCTTCACTAATTACTTCAACAACAAGAATATCGAATATCGTTTCTACCTGTGACCGAGCTCGTGTGAAGCGGGTGAGACATTGGAAAGTCCTTGTAAATCCTCAACTAAAGAGCTGCTTTGACCACCAGCTGTGCAGAGAGTTCCTACATATGCTAGGCCTGCGAAGAAGATGTCCAAGTCGATAAGTTATTTTCAAATGCCCAGTGAAGAAAACATTTACGAGGTTTTCAGGTGACTCATGTGAATCTCTTGACCTTTCTTATGCACTCAATTGAAAATCACTTTGAATAACGTTTGTTTTAAAAAGTGTTTTATTAAATAAAAAGTCACAATAGAGCTGTGTAAAATAATAACTCCAGAAATGCATGGCTTATATTATTGTTAATATTGATTACGTTTCACATATCAAGCGTTGCACATTTGCACCCGACACAAAGAGATTTAAAAAAAAAATGATTTAAATTAGAAAGGATTATTTGTAAGCAATGGTGTCTTTCTTTAATGATCTTAAAATTAACCATTAACACCATGTTTAAAAAAAAAAAAAAGATTCGTCAAAGCCACGAAGTAGAGCAATATTATGTTTTTGTGTGGAGTAAAAGCTACTTGGGTTTTGGCAACAAAAGTAACTGCCCCAACCCCATTCCAAGTTGCATGGCCCTTCAATCCGAGATAAGTTACTTCACCTAAAACACCCACCATTAGCCACACACCAGTGCTGCTCTTACATTCGTTCGTGATATAAACTTAGTGCAAAAAAAGTGTGTAGTTATCTTAAGTTCGTTTTTTTTCTTTTAACATACCTTTTTACTTACGTACCTTCTGGCTCATTTACCATCCCTTTTAAAAAAAGACTTTGTGTCGGTTAAGTTATATATAAAATTTTTAAATTACTTGTTAAGACTTTACTTTTGATATTCGTGCTTTGATTGTATCAAGTTTAAGTTTGAACAGAAGACTGCCTGATACAATGCTAAAGAAATGCACAATTATTTAAAAATTACTGATATGCTACTGGAGCGAAATCAAATCTCTATACTTTTTTTTTCCGTATCACTGTTTAAATTATCTTACTCACCCAAGTGATCTTTGATTGGAACGCCGTTTTGAATCTCAGTAATGTTAAATCTTTGGAATTTAAATGATATATTTGAGTTACTTAGTTAAAATAAGATACAACCATTTAATATTCTGCTAATCAATCTGAAAATATTTATTATGTTTCACGTTTAATTTGTTAGTGATGCGAAAATTGAAAATCCGGAACTTTCCGAAAATGCCTAATGTGCTCTTTGCCACATGATTTAGATTTTATTGAATTAATTTGAATCTTTTAAAAAGAGTTATTTTGTAAAACAGATAAATAAAATTTGGATATTACGTAAAATATTATTTTAAAATATTCTTTGTGTGTTTTATAAAAGTATATTAAATTTATCTATAATTTTTTACTTAAACAAATTTATTATATCGTAAATCTAGGATATGTTTTAGAATATTGTTTTTAATGATTAAAAGAAACACAAAGAAATTTACATGGGCTTTTTTCTCTGACGTTAGGTTAAACAATGAAACTTATACTATGAAAAGGAAGTTTAACGCCATATAGGTCACGATTGTTGTCCAAAAAAGACCCGAATAAATGGGCCACTTGTAGTCTACCTAGAAACGTGAAACATTGAAGCTGATGCCTTCAAGATCCGTAGAAACGTCGAAAATTCTTTTTTTTTTAAATACTCCTTGGGTCTCTGCTAGAAGTGGGGTCTCAATGTGTTTTCATCGAATAAAAACGGCATTTTCAATTATCCTAGAAAAACTTCAAATTTGATACTAGAGAAGCTGATATCACCACAATATCTGAAACGTTTTTTTAAATATTTGAATATTTCAGAGGGGGACTCGGGAGGGGGGGGACATATTTCAAAAGGGAGTAGGGAGAATCATGCATGAAAAAACGGGACACATTATTGGGAGACAGTCTTTAAGACACATGACGTCACTGGCCTTCATCATCATTCTAAATATATATATATATATATAGGCTTTTTGCATACCTTTTAAACATGCGGTATTTTGTTTTTACGTACGGTTTGCCTCCAACCAGAATATTATCTCTCATATACTAGAAAATATCACCCGATGTTATCGAACTAATAATGGCAGGCATTTTGAGATATTTTCCACCTGCTATTGCGAAAACTCTTCACAATTCGTATTTAAAAAAACAAAAACAATGTTATTTATGGAATGATGGTGACGTTTCTAACATCATTAAAAGTTTCAAGAAGAATTTTTCCGCTATATAATATTTGATGAACCTAACACCTTTCGCGCCATTCAACTACAATGGGTTTTTTTTTTCTTTAAGCAGGTCCTAAAATAACCAAAATAACCAAATCTAAATTATCATTTAATTAAATAATTATTGTCACTAAAGGAGTTCATTGACGACTGATTTCTACATTAGATAAATACATAAGATGCCATGTGTTTTTACATTTTTTGGCCTACAAAGAATAATTTTAAACTAAAGTAGAATCTCTTGACCGTTTTTCACACCTGTAACAGCCTTGAGTGTCATTTTTACAGAAATGTTATTAACATCATGAAAATATACTAAATTTTTTTCGCAAAGTAAAAACAAAAATATATGTTCATTTTTTTAGAGAAAATCTTAACTCATCTCCATTTTTTTTACGTATGTAAAATAATTGGGTTTTGATATTCATGGCTAAAATTATGCAAATGTACCCACGTTTTGATAACGCCTTTGATTTTCTTATTTGGTAACAAATATGTTTATTAGTAAAAAGAGAATATAACATCTCTTTTTCACAACTTTAAAAGCATTGGATTCAAAGATATTGTCATCCACGTAAAAATGTACACATCCTATTTTCAACGCCCAATAAGTATGTACATAAGAAGGTTAACAATTTACCAAATTCATTCCTTTATTGTGAGATGTATCATGTGCTGCCTGGGGCTAAAATGAAAGTTTGGACACCCCCCCCACCCCAAAGCTTTTAATGTAAATTAATAAAATCACCGTATTTGATGTAGTTGTAGCCCCCAACTTAGGCAAACATTTATTTTTAGCACGTCACATGCCTTGTTCTTATTTGGATGAATGATAAGGACTTTGGTGAAAGCTATTAGACCATCGAGTTTCGCTGCACTGATTAACTTAATCGACATTTTTTTTTATTAAAGTATATTTGGAGGCAAATTTTTTATTACGTTATAAATTCAATAAAAAGTGCCTTTTTGGAAAGTAAAAAAATTTAAAAAATTTAATGTTAAAAATACAAAGTTAAATTGTGTGTGTGCTTTATTAACAATTTAATAGCAATCAATTGTATTTATTAATTTTACTTTTAAGAAAGATAAAATGAATTGTCAGTTTTGTAAGGCATGGCTATCAAATCAAAGAAACTTTGGCTAAAATAGGCAATTCGCGCTATGACGTCATTTGCTTGTTTACTTTTAACAAATGATTTTTTATTTTATTTCGTAATATTAAAAAGTCACTAAAATGCACTAAATAGATAATATGTTTGCGTTTTCCGGATAAATTCAATTTACGATGTAGTTCTTAGATCAATTTTTTTTATTAAATTTTTTTTTCTCATAACTTTCAAAATCGGATACAGCTTAAATAGTTCCTTTATAATTATTTTAAATGTATTTGTAATTTATAATCATAATACTTAAACATGTACTAAAAAAGTGGATACATTTATTTTTTACGCATTAAAAATAACAGATATTCACCATTATTATTTTTAAGAATGCGAACGTATATAAATCTTTTCGTCTCCTTGGCGTTTTGGTCAGCCAAGCTCATTCTTATGTATATATTACGCTTCTGGTGTGACTGCTTCCATTTCCGGCTGCTTCCTATCAAGCTGGCTTCTTCCTATTCAGCGTATTTGGTATTGAGAGTATATTAAAAATAATTCTATATTTTTGAAATAAAGTATGGCTCAATAACGAGTTCAATAGCGCGAAAAATATCATTCCAGATAACTACGCTAAATGACTTTTTTATGACGTAACTGCGTTTGGTGCGTAATATTTTCTTTTCGAAAAAGGAAATCGTCTCAATTTAGGTATGGTGTAAAAAATGTGGGGTTTAAAAGTGGTTGGGACATTAGATTTAATATAGTTCACCGGCGTGAAAATAAAGGTTTGCAATTGATGTATCATGGGGGGTAAAGGTGTAGCAAAACTTGAGATTCTTATATGTTCGTTACTTGACCTAATGTTTTGTCAAGTAACTTTTTAGTAGATTGGAAGTTCACGCATTGCTGTCGCAAAAGTTGGCACCAGGGCTGAGTGGCCCTCTCGCCCTCCTCTTTCTCACGACCATGAGAATATATAGAGGTATAGGGGCTATGGTTGATGTTATATAGATATTTGAGATGGTTATGCGCTTTACATTAAGTGTTGTCGGGGGTGGGGGGGGGGCTTTGGTTCATATCATAGCTCAAGAGAATTACATTTTCTCCTAGTACATGGAACAACTTTTGTGTGTGTGTGCCATAAATACAAAATCATCAACCATAACTTGCGACATCCAATAAACGGAAAGCCCCCCCCCCCAACATCCCATACCATTTTCGATCTAGAATTACATTTTCTCCTAGTACTTGGAACAACTTTTGTGTGTGTTTGCCATAAATACAAAATCATCAACCTTAACTTGCGACATCCAATAAACGGAAAGCCCCCCCCCCCCCAACATCCCATACCAACAAATGTTCCCTGCCGTAGTTCAACTTTTTTTCCTTTGTATGGTATATAATGACTCAATTTTTAAATGGAGATAATATGCATAAAAATATGATTATTTAGTAAAATCAATGAATTAAACGTCCCTCCCCTCCCGCCAACTCCAACCTTCCATAGGGAAGCACGGGTATATTTTCAAATGTGGTAAATATTGGTTTGCTTTGGAGGAATGCGGTGAGAGGACACTCCGTTTAAAAGAGGTTTCTATCAGATTTATCAGATGCCACAGTGTATTACGTCCATGTAAATATCAATCGCCTGTCATGCACGCCTTTTAAAAATGTATGTATATCATATAAAAACATTATATAGGAAACCCGTTTTATCTATGCGAATGGTCAGATGTATGACAGTTACCGCGTGAACAGCATTGCGTGATCATATGGTCCAATGACGTCGGGACTCGATTTTGCCACAAATCGACTGAAAGCGGCCAAACTTTGACTGGAGTCGATGATGTCATTGGGAGTACCGGAAATACGAAACTCTTCAGTGAACGCCGAGTCTTTGGCGGTCTGAAAAATAAACATCTGATAATGATAATATTGAAATATAGGAGCCGATTATCAGCGCTCAACTCTGTTCTTCTCATGATCATAGAGCATTGACTCTTGCGTTTTTAACCGAACATTCGGGCTTATAGTACCAAAAAACTGTTCGGAAAGTTTCATTTCCTGTGCAAAAAAATTCAATTTGAAAACACGGGGAATGTGCATTTGGAGTAGAAGCTTGGAGTATTCATAAATGGACCCCGTCTTCTGTACAGCAGGTATTAATTTTTGTAGTATTCTTCTTTTCTATCAGTAGTTTAAAAACATAAAGACGGCATCTAGTTAAACTCCATAAAATAAAGTCGAGCTCTTCGAGTAATTTAAAAATGTATTTCTTATACAACATATATCAATATACCAACAGAAGGCTCAGTTCAGGTTTGCTGTTTTAAGCGAAGAATGGTGAGCCTTTACTTATTTCATATCGTCAACCTCCCAGATATGGAAAATCTTATATAATTTTTAAAAATAATAAAGCATAAGATTCCCGTGTCCTGTTTTAAAAATCAATTCCAAATAAGAAACTTTAAATACATGAAAAATGAATTTTTACTTACCTCAGCTACGATCACCTTGATAAGTCTGACACGAACTTTGAAACTAGCTGTAATCCCTTGATAGAGGAGATCGACCTGAACACAGACCCAATCGGATTCGTTTCAAAACAAACATTTACAAACACATTTACGAGCTTGTACATCATCATTTCTTTATTGTTTCGTACAAATTGATCATGGTATGAAAGTTTTTCAAAATATTAATCAACAAAATATAACCCGATCTTACGGTACGTAAAAATAAATGAATAATTTTTTTTTTTTAATTTAAAGGGCAAGTATGTTTGAGCCATCATCGGGGCTGCGGTCAACTTATTTATTCTAGGTGTTAGTGTTCTGGGCAGACAGGCAGGTTATCCAACATCCGGCCCCATTTTCCCGTCATCCCTTAGCCACGGGTCTTCTTCATCTGATGACGCACAGTTCACTGAACCAGCACCACATACCTCCACAACCATGACAACATGTTTGGGGCATCCTTTTCGTGTTGCATCCTGTTCAGTGGCAACATGTTTTATGGCAACTTGTTCTGGCGGCACACTGATATTTTTTGTAAAAAAAACTATAATCTCTAATAAAAACCAACTGGTGTTAGTTCTATCCAATTTGCTGTTGTTGTTTTTTTTTTTTTAGTTTTTTTTTTTTTTTAAATTTGTTTTCCTGCTCTAGGGAGGAAGTGACACTGTGTGATCTGCTATCTCCCCACCTTCCCAGTGACGCTACTGTTAGTGATTGCGTTGTGAGGTGGCTAAAGTCCATTTACACCTATGTAGCTGTGAAGCGATGTTTGAGTTAATAATAGTTTAGTGCCCTTCAAATACGATTGTAAAATTCTAATTTAGATAATGTTTGAAGATCCATTAAAAAAATAAAGCCGTGTTCAATTTTAACCTAAATTTCATGGCCGAAGACTGTTGTTAAAGTTTTTAACTTACTCCAGTAATGACAAGAGTATAATAATCCAGTAAGTTCTGTAAAGCTTCTAATCTGGTCGCAGAGCTCCCGAGAAATCTACTGTAAGCCCGGTAGTCAATGACAGCGACAATATCGACATAATAGGTGGCAGTCGTTTGGCGACGTTTGCGATCCAGTAAAGCGGACAGTAAAGGTTTGGGCGGTTCTGACGTCATTTTAGCATCGTTGTCTTGAGTTTGCGGCCCTGCACATTTGGATCGTATCGGAAAAGAATCGATTCAAAACACGACTGCAAAGATATCAGATACCAATAAATTCTTTGGGAACTTACGATTATCATCTCGTACTTGAAAGAACAATGGAATAGAATCAACCACCCCATAGATATATAGAAAGAAAAATGGATGGGATGCTTATGACTTCAATATATGCATCGATGTTAAGGATCACAATGATCTCAATTGGTTTATCTAAGGGATATAAAAAATACAGTAGCTATCGGTTGACCCTGTTCGTGTTCTTTTGTATATATTTACAAAAATCATCAGACGCTTCAAGTTTTGTTGCAGCGTACCACAATGTAAGCCTGCATGAGCCTTTCTCGTATTTTTTCCTTTCTTCTTCTGCTACATTTTAAGCTTTATGATTAACGTATTTCTTCATACTGGCTCAAATAATCACATTTTTGTAGAGGTGTTGTTTTATTATCTCTCTTGTAATTGTGTTCCCAAAGATTTAAGTCAGAGACCAATCTCTGATCACTAAAGTAAATGTATTAAAAATTCAAATAAACGTGTTTCAGAACTAATATTTGTCCCTACTGTAACTTACTTGGTAAAATGTAATCGTACATCTGTAACTCTTCTGGACTTTCTTCCAGAACATACACATCATCAGCTAGCGAATCCTGGTCTCTCTTTGCCCGGGTCTCACGGCTGATAGTGTACAGTGTGCCGTTGTACCTGAACTGACCTTTCTATGGAATGGATAACTGCTTAGCTTATTGATAACATTGACAGTGGTGAGACCTTAGAAGTACGTGTTTGAGCCAAATATATCATTAGCATTTAATTATTTTTCTCGATTGCAGGTTGATGTTTTTGGTTTTCGAAAATGCATCATATTCGTATTTAAAAGAGAAAAAATACTTTTTGGAACACATGAAAGACAACACAAGAAAAAGAAGTTTCATTTAAATAGGTTCCCCTTATTTTTACTTCTTTTTCCGTTGTTCTTTCACTCAGCCATCATTGCACGTAGATCTCATTCACGGCATGCGTGTCTAGAAATTAGCTATGTATAAAATTATTATCTTAAATGTCGACGGCAAAGGAAGCCTCTTGGAATAATTGACACGCCCACACTACTGCTCCACTTAGACCATAACTGAACACAGACGACAGTTTCCTATTCGAGAATGAACTCTGCTTCTTAAATGTATGTATCACTAGTTTTCGTGACTATATAATATCTGTGGGAAAAAGCAACACCACCCCAAGTACTATCTAACAAAGATCTACTAGAAAGGACATAACAGGTGCCCATTGATGATGATATCATAAAGAAAAGATGGAGGTGGATAGGGCGTACGCTCCGAAAACCCCTAGATTGCACCACCAGAAAATGCCTAACACGGAACCCTTAGGGAAAAAGAAGGAGAGGAAGGCCTAAGAATACACGGAGACGCGAGCTAGAGGCAGACACGCAAAATATGGGATACACCTGGAAGCAATTGGAAAGGAAAGCAAGGGACCGTGATGAGTGGAAAACACTTGTAGACGGCCTATGCCCCCGGACGGGGATAGAAAGGCATACGTAAGTAAGCAAGTTCCCCAAATAAATCAATTTACTAATGGTTGTTGGAGCTTTAAGTATAATTCGGCAATTATTCAAATAATGTTCGCATTTATAGTTTCAAAATCACTCGTGTTTTCATTGCTACCAATTATGCTAGTATTTATTATTGGTTTTAGATGAACTCTGTTGTAACAATTTTGGCATCCACAAGATTGTGATGACGCTAATATATAAAGTGATTCTTAGCTTGCCCCAAACATACAAACAGTAAAGATGATGAATATTCCCCTAGGCGGTTGGTCCTCTTGATCTCCATGACTGCTTCATTGGCCACATCCTGGTAGAAGCCTGTGTTCTGTCAGAGCGAGACAGTTGTGTCTTAGTGATATAGAAATTAGCAGTGTGGATTATACAAAGTATTTTTGTTTTTGATAACTTGAGTGAATTATTCGAAATCTTATCATATTCTAAAGAATGTTATTAATTGTTTAGTTTTATAAGTTTTCTTTATTTTTTTTTTTTAAAAAAGGGATTCTAAAACATTGGCTGCATAGAACTGCCAAGCATTGACAAATTATTACAGCTTTTGTTCTGTTTAGACATTCAAATGTCGGTTTTAAAAACCAGATAAACCCAAGCAACAATTGGCTATGATTATAGTAAAATATGTGTTACAGAAGCCCAGCTAGGCAGTCACCTAATCAATTATGAAACGGTCATATCATATTTGAACATAAGATTGGCGGAAAAAAAGTTAAATAAATGTAACCTAATTTTAATCTTCCTGCTAAATGTGTTCATATGATACACTGCTGACATGCACCAAAAAAAAAAAAAAAAAAATTAATTCTAATTTTGGAGGTTTTAAAATAAAAACAAAAGAATTAAATTTAAAAAAAAAAATTTGAAAATAAGATTAGCAGAAAAAAAGTTAAATAAATGTAACCTAATTTTAATCTTCCTGCTAAATGTTTTAATATGATACACTGCTGACATGCACCAAAAAAAAAAAAAAAAAAAATTAATTCTAATTTTGGAGGTTTTACAGTAAACACCGAAGGTTTTAGTTTAAAAAACAAAACCTTCTTGTATTCATTTGACATGTGTAAGCGGTCATCCGTAAATTTAAATAAACTAAAAGTGTTTTTGTGTGGCTTCTTAGTGAAAAATAAAAAAATGTGTAAAACCCGAGTCACATTAAGGAATCACTTTCATGTCTCTTAATTCGAAACAGTTAACTAATCTGGTTTAAGCGATAAACAACAGTCATGGAATCCCATATTGAATTATTTATGGACCGAATAATTTGCCGACTTGTTTTTATCACCCCTGACCTCATTGTCTCCTAGCATCTCTCGCCTCGTCGTGTAGTGTCCTTCAGGTCCGCGGCTCAATGCGTGTAGCGGAATATTGGGGGCCATGTGTGTAACTTTCTTCAACATGAAGTTAAAGGTACCGTTGTCCCCTGAGGTTAGGGATACGTTGATGAACTCGGCCATGGAGATACCTCTGATCTCCGGTTGAGAATATCGCAGACTGACTGTCGTGAAAATAAAGATACATGTCATTGGCATTTTTTACATAATTTTTTTTAAAGTTATGTATATTGCAGAACACTGTATCTCATATGAATTCTTATTGAGCATCTATGAATATTATTAAGACACAATTTATAGTGCTAATAATACATTTATTGTTTTATGATCTTGTAGTTGTTCAGAAACTATGTTGAGAAAACAATAAAATATAAAGAAATTGCAAAGTGACATTCATTTTCTTGTATAATTTTTAACGCCTGCGTGGTGGACTGTTAAATAATAAGGAGTATAATGTAAAATCACAAAGTGAATGATTTTAGAACTTCTGATGTGGACAAATGAAACTGTAACTATTACAAAAACAAGTAAATAATTGAAAATAGAAATTGGCATTTTTTTTTTATGAAACAAATGTACATAGCATTTAGATTTGTTGAAATCTTAATCGATACTAAAAGTTTAAATAAGAAACATAAAGTCCTACCTGACACAAAATCGCATCGCCCCGAACAGAAAATTAGACCAATTAGAATTTTCACTTGAGTAGCAGCTAAACTCATTAACAATTTAGCCATCTTGTATAAAAAGTTATGAGCTGAAAACAAGAATTCTTAATTTAGTTCGTGAGACAACAAATAGTGGAAAAACCTTCTTTGAAAAAACTAAGTCTGGAGGCAACCTGCGTACTCAATGCGTACTTAAAAGTCAATTTCAAGATCTTGTCTCGACGTGGGGGGGGGAGCAATAAGGAAGTTAGCATGTAGTGTATAGGAGATCAAGTTACAGGACGCCACGGAGGAGTAGTGACTTTAACAGTCGTGGGAATTTATGTCGAATGGTTGATATGGAAGGTGAGATGGAACGAACAAAAGTTGGACAGGGTGGGAAAAAAAAGGGGGAGGGGGCTGATTTTTAGAAAGAGTTTTATGTCAGACATTCTTAAAGTTTTCGCAAGAGCTGTATCTCCTCTCAGTTTCTAAACATGTGCTACATCTCCTCTCAGTTTCTAAACATATGCTGCATCTCATCTCAGTTTCTAAGCATATGCTGCATCTCATCTCAGTTTCTAAACATGTGCTACATCTCCTCCCAGTTTCTAAACATTTGCTGTATCTCCTCTCAGTTTCTAAACATGTGCTACATCTCCTCTCAGTTTCTAAACATGTGCTACATCTCATCTCAGTTTCTAAACATGTGCTACATCTCCTCTCAGTTTCTAAACATGTGCTACATCTCCTCTCAGTTTCTAAACACATGCTACATCTCCTCTCAGTTTCTAAACATGTGCTACATCTCCTCTCAGTTTCTAAACATATGCTGCATCTCATCTCAGTTTCTAAACATGTGCTACATCTCATCTCAGTTTCTAAACATATGCTGCATCTCATCTCAGTTTCTAAACATTTGCTGTATCTCCTCTCAGTTTCTAAACATGTGCTACATCTCCTCTCAGTTTCTAAACATGTGCTACATCTCCTCTCAGTTTCTAAACATGTGCTACATCTCCTCTCAGTTTCTAAACACATGCTACATCTCCTCTCAGTTTCTAAACATTTGCTACATCTCCTCTCAGTTTCTAAACATATGCTGCATCTCATCTCAGTTTCTAAACATATGCTGCATCTCATCTCAGTTTCTAAACATTTGCAGTATCTCATCTCAGTTTCTAAACATGTGCTACATCTCCTCCCAGTTTCTAAACATGTGCTACATCTCCTCTCAGTTTCTAAACATATGCTGCATCTCATCTCAGTTTCTAAACATGTGCTACATCTCCTCTCAGTTTCTAAACATTTGCTACATCTCATCTCAGTTTCTAAACATTTGCTGTATCTCATCTCAGTTTCTAAACATTTGCTACATCTCATCTCAGTTTCTAAACATTTGCTGTATCTCATCTCAGTTTCTAAACATTTGCTACATCTCATCTCAGTTTCTAAACATGTGCTACATCTCCTCTCAGTTTCTAAACATTTGCTACATCTCCTCTCAGTTTCTAAAATTTGCTACATCTCCTCTCAGTTTCTAAACATTTGCTGCATCTCCTCTCAGTTTCTAAACATTTGCTACATCTCCTCTCAGTTTCTAAACATTTGTTACATCTCCTCTCAGTTTCTTGACATATGCTGCATCTCCTCTCAGTTTCTAAACATTTGCTACATCTCCTCTCAGTTTCTAAACATTTGCTACATCTCCTCTTAGTTTCTTGACATATGCTGCATCTCCTCTCAGTTTCTAAACATTTGCTACATCTCCTCTCAGTTTCTAAACATTTGCTACATCTGCTCTCAGTTTCTAAACATTTGCTACATCTCCTCTCAGTTTCTAAACATGTGCTGCATCTCCTCTCAGTTTCTAAACATTTGCTGCATCTCCTCTCAGTTTCTTGACATATGCTGCATCTCCTCCCAGTTTCTAAACATTTGCTGCATCTCATCTCAGTTTCTAAACATTTGCTACATCTCCTCTCAGTTTCTTGACATTTGCTGCATCTCCTCTCAGTTTCTAAACATTTGCTGCATCTCATCTCAGTTTCTTAACATTTGCTATATCTCCTCTCAGTTTCTTGACATATGCTGCATCTCATCTCAGTTTCTAAACATGTGCTGCATCTCATCTCAGTTTCTTAACATTTGCTGCATCTCCTCTCAGTTTCTTGACATATGCTGCATCTCCTCCCAGTTTCTAAACATTTGCTGCATCTCATCTCAGTTTCTAAACATTTGCTACATCTCCTCTCAGTTTCTAAACATTTGCTGCATCTCATCTCAGTTTCTTAACATTTGCTGCATCTCCTCTCAGTTTCTTGACATATGCTGCATCTCCTCCCAGTTTCTAAACATTTGCTGCATCTCATCTCAGTTTCTAAACATTTGCTACATCTCCTCTCAGTTTCTTGACATACGCTGCATCTCCTCCCAGTTTCTAAACATTTGATGCATCTCATCTCAGTTTCTAAACATGTGCTGCATCTCATCTCAGTTTCTAAACATGTGCTGCATCTCATCTCAGTTTATAAACATTTGCTGCATCTCATCTCAGTTTCTAAACATGTACTGCATCTCCTCTCAGTTTCTAAACATGTGCTGCATCTCATCTCAGTTTCTAAACATTTGCTGCATCTCATCTCAGTTTCTAAACATTTGCTACATCTCCTCTCAGTTTCTAAACATTTGCTGCATCTCATCTCAGTTTCTTGACATATGCTGCATCTCCTCTCAGTTTCTTGACATATGCTGCATCTCCTCTCAGTTTCTAAACATTTGCTGCATCTCATCTCAGTTTCTAGACATATGCTGCATTTCCTCTCAGTTTCTTGACATATGCTGCATCTCCTCTCAGTTTCTAAACATTTGCTACATCTCCTCCCAGTTTCTAAACATATGCTACATCTCCTCTCATTTTCTAAATATTTGCTACATCTCCTCTCAGTTTCTTGACATATGCTGCATCTCCTCCCAGTTTCTAAACATTTGCTGCATCTCCTCTCAGTTTCTTGACATATGCTGCATCTCCTCCCAGTTTCTAAACATTTGCTGCATCTCATCTCAGTTTCTAAATATTTGCTACATCTCCTCTCAGTTTCTAAATATTTGCTACATCTCCTCTCAGTTTCTAAATATTTGCTACATCTCCTCTCTGTTTCTAAATATTTGCTACATCTCCTCTCAGTTTCTAAACATTTGCTGCATCTCCTCTCAGTTTCTTGACATATGCTGCATCTCCTCCCAGTTTCTAAACATTTGCTTCATCTCATCTCAGTTTCTAAACATTTGCTGCATCTCCTCTCAGTTTCTAAACATTTGCTACATCTCCTCTCAGTTTCTTGACATATGCTGCATCTCCTCTCAGTTTCTAAACATTTGCTACATCTCCTCTCAGTTTCTAAACATTTGCTACATCTCCTCTCAGTTTCTAAACATTTGCTACATCTCCTCTCAGTTTCTTGACATATGCTGCATCTCCTCTCAGTTTCTAAACATTTGCTACATCTCCTCTCAGTTTCTAAACATTTGCTACATCTCCTCTCAGTTTCTAAACATTTGCTACATCTCCTCTCAGTTTCTAAACATTTGCTACATCTCCTCTCAGTTTCTAAACATTTGCTACATCTCCTCTCAGTTTCTTGACATATGCTGCATCTCCTCCCAGTTTCTAAACATTTGCTGCATCTCATCTCAGTTTCTAAACATTTGCTACATCTCCTCTCAGTTTCTTGACATATGCTGCATCTCCTCCCAGTTTCTAAACATATGCTGCAACTCCTCCCAGTTTCTAAACATTTGCTGCATCTCATCTCAGTTTCTAAACATTTGCTACATCTCCTCTCAGTTTCTTGACATATGCTGCATCTCCTCCCAGTTTCTAAACATTTGCTGCATCTCATCTCAGTTTCTAAACATTTGCTGCATCTCCTCCCAGTTTCTAAACATTTGCTACATCTCCTCTCAGTTTCTTGACATATGCTGCATCTCATCTCAGTTTCTAAACATTTGCTGCATCTCATCTCAGTTTCTAAACATGTGCTATATCTCCTCTCAGTTTCTAAACAATTGCTGCATCTCATCTCAGTTTCTAAACATTTGCTACATCTCCTCTCAGTTTCTAAACATATGCTGCATCTCATCTCAGTTTCTAAACATTTTCTACATCTCATCTCAGTTTCTAAACATTTGCTGCATCTCATCTCAGTTTCTAAACATGCGCTGCATCTCATCTCAGTTTCTAAACATGCGCTGCATCTCATCTCAGTTTCTAAACATTTGCTGCATCTCATCTCAGTTTCTAAACATTTATTGCATCTCATCTCAGTTTCTAAACATTTGCTACATCTCCTCTCAGTTTCTTGACATATGCTGCATCTCCTCTCAGTTTCTAAACATGTGCTACATCTCCTCTCAGTTTCTAAACATTTGCTGCATCTCATCTCAGTTTCTAAACATTTGCTACATCTCATCTCAGTTTCTAAACATTTGCTGCATCTCATCTCAGTTTCTAAACATGTGCTACATCTCCTCTCAGTTTCTAAACATTTGCTGCATCTCATCTCAGTTTCTAAACATTTGCTACATCTCATCTCAGTTTCTAAACATTTGCTACATCTCCTCCCAGTTTCTAAACGTTTGCTGCATCTCATCTCAGTTTCTAAACATTTGCTGCATCTCCTCTCAGTTTCTAAACATTCGCTGCATCTCATCTCAGTTTCTAAACATGTGCTACATCTCCTCTCAGTTTCTAAACATTTGCTGCATCTCATCTCAGTTTCTAAACATTTGCTACATCTCCTCTCAGTTTCTTAACATTTGCTGCATCTCATCTCAGTTTCTAAACATGTGCTGCATCTCCTCTCAGTTTCTAAACATGTGCTACATCTCCTCTCAGTTTCTTAACATTTGCTGCATCTCCTCTCAGTTTCTAAACATGTGCTACATCTCCTCTCAGTTTCTTAACATTTGCTGCATCTCCTCTCAGTTTCTAAACATTTGCTGCATCTCCTCTCAGTTTCTAAACATTTGCTACATCTCCTCTCAGTTTCTAAATATTTGCTACATCTCCTCTCAGTTTCTAAACATGTGTTGCATCTCATCTCAGTTTCTTGACATTTGCTACATCTCATCTCAGTTTCTTAACATTTGCTGCATCTCATCTCAGTTTCTTAACATTTGCTACATCTCCTCTCAGTTTCTAAACATTTGCTACATCTCATCTCAGTTTCTAAACCTTTTCTGCATCTCATCCCAGTTTCTTAACATTTGCTACATCTCCTCTCAGTTTCTAAACATGTGCTACATCTAATCTCAGTTTCTAAACATTTGCTACATCCCCTCTCAGTTTCTTAACATTTGCTGCATCTCATCTCAGTTTCTAAACATTTTCTGCATCTCATCTCAGTTTCTTAACATATGCTGCATCTCATCTCAGTTTCTAAACATTTGCTACATCTCCTCTCAGTTTCTTAACATATGCTACATCTCCTCTCAGTTTCTAAACATTTGCTACATCTCATCTCAGTTTCTAAACCTTTTCTGCATCTCATCCCAGTTTCTTAACCTTTTCTGCATCTAATCCCAGTTTCTAAACATGTGCTACATCTAATCTCAGTTTCTAAACATTTGCTACATCCCCTCTCAGTTTCTTAACATTTGCTGCATCTCATCTCAGTTTCTAAACATTTTCTGCATCTCATCTCAGTTTCTTAACATATGCTGCATCTCATCTCAGTTTCTAAACATTTGCTACATCTCCTCTCAGTTTCTTAACATATGCTACATCTCCTCTCAGTTTCTAAACATTTGCTACATCTCATCTCAGTTTCTAAACCTTTTCTGCATCTCATCCCAGTTTCTTAACCTTTTCTGCATCTAATCCCAGTTTCTTAACATTTGCTACATCTCCTCTCAGTTTCTAAACATGTGCTACATCTCATCTCAGTTTCTAAACATTTGCTACATCTCATCTCAGTTTCTTAACATTTGCTGCATCTCATCTCAGTTTCTAAACATGTGCTGCATCTCCTCTCAGTTTCTAAACATGTGCTACATCTCATCTCAGTTTCTTAACATTTGCTGCATCTCATCTCAGTTTCTTAACATATGCTGCATCTCATCTCAGTTTCTAAACATTTGCTACATCTCCTCTCAGTTTCTTAACATATGCTGCATCTCATCTCAGATTCTAAACATGTGCTGCATCTCATCTCAGTTTCTAAACATGTGCTGCATCTCATCTCAGTTTCAAAACATGTGCTGCATCTCATCTCAGTTTCTAAACATGTGCTGCATCTCATCTCAGTTTCTAAACATGTGCTGCATCTCATCTCAGTTTCTAAACATATGCTGCATCTCATCTCAGTTTCTAAACATGTGCTGCATCTCATCCCAGTTTCTAAACATGTGCTGCATCTCATCTCAGTTTCTAAACATTTGCTGCATCTCATCTCAGTTTCTAAACATTTGCTGCATCTCCTCTCAGTTTCTAAACATGTGCTGCATCTCATCTCAGTTTCTAAACATTTGCTACATCTCCTCTCAGTTTCTAAACATTTGCTGCATCTCCTCTCAGTTTCTAAACATTTGCTGCATCTCATCTCAGTTTCTAAACATGTGCTACATCTCCTCTCAGTTTCTAAACATGTGCTGCATCTCATCTCAGTTTCTAAACATTTGCTGCATCTCATGTCAGTTTCTAAACATTTGCTGCATCTCCTCTCAGTTTCTAAACATTTGCTGCATCTCATCTCAGTTTCTAAACATTTGCTGCATCTCATCTCAGTTTCTAAACATTTGCTACATCTCCTCTCAGTTTCTAAACATTTGCTACATCTCATCTCAGTTTCTAAACATGTGCTACATCTCCTCTCAGTTTCTAAACCTTTTCTGCATCTCATCCCAGTTTCTTAACATTTGCTACATCTCCTCTCAGTTTCTAAACATGTGCTACATCTCATCTCAGTTTCTAAACATTTGCTACATCTCATCTCAGTTTCTTAACATTTGCTGCATCTCATCTCAGTTTCTAAACATTTGCTGCATCTCATGTCAGTTTCTAAACATTTGCTGCATCTCCTCTCAGTTTCTAAACATTTGCTGCATCTCATCTCAGTTTCTAAACATTTGCTGCATCTCATCTCAGTTTCTAAACATTTGCTACATCTCCTCTCAGTTTCTAAACATTTGCTACATCTCATCTCAGTTTCTAAACATGTGCTACATCTCCTCTCAGTTTCTAAACCTTTTCTGCATCTCATCCCAGTTTCTTAACATTTGCTACATCTCCTCTCAGTTTCTAAACATGTGCTACATCTCATCTCAGTTTCTAAACATTTGCTACATCTCATCTCAGTTTCTTAACATTTGCTGCATCTCATCTCAGTTTCTAAACATTTTAACATTTGCTACATCTCCTCTCAGTTTCTAAACATGTGCTACATCTCATCTCAGTTTCTAAACATTTGCTACATCTCATCTCAGTTTCTTAACATTTGCTGCATCTCATCTCAGTTTCTAAACATGTGCTGCATCTCCTCTCAGTTTCTAAACATGTGCTACATCTCATCTCAGTTTCTTAACATTTGCTGCATCTCATCTCAGTTTCTAAACATTTGCTGCATCTCCTCTCAGTTTCTTGACATATGCTGCATCTCATCTTAGTTTCTAAACATTTGCTACATCTCCTCTCAGTTTCTTAACATATGCTGCATCTCATCTCAGTTTCTAAACATGTGCTGCATCTCATCTCAGTTTCTAAACATGTGCTGCATCTCATCTCAGTTTCTAAACATGTGCTGCATCTCATCTCAGTTTCTAAACATGTGCTACATCTCATCTCAGTTTCTAAACATATGCTGCATCTCATCTCAGTTTCTAAACATATGCTGCATCTCATCTCAGTTTCTAAACATATGCTGCATCTCATCTCAGTTTCTAAACATGTGCTGCATCTCATCTCAGTTTCTAAACATATGCTGCATCTAATCTCAGTTTCTAAACATGTGCTGCATCTCATCCCAGTTTCTAAACATGTGCTGCATCTCATCTCAGTTTCTAAACATTTGCTGCATCTCCTCTCAGTTTCTAAACATTTGCTGCATCTCATCTCAGTTTCTAAACATTTGCTGCATCTCATCCCAGTTTCTAAACATTTCCCGCAGTCAAAATCAACCCCAACACCTAGGTATTATTTAAATAGTAATACAACTTGTCATTCTTTTGATGTCGTCTCATTTGTTCCATAAACTAATTAGCTTTCTTCATACAAGGAACAAAAAATACCATTACAAGTAATTTACAAACGAAATTCACCAGAAAAAATGCATTTACTGCGGCTATTCAAAATACGTAAAATTTTATTTTAAAGGCAGAAACAACTGGCGACCGCAACAATTCAAATGCATATTCTGGGTCTTCCGCACACATGTTTCAGAACTACTGTTCTAGAGAAATGTTTTAACACAGGTTTAATAATTAAAATATCCATTAGATGTGATTTTTTTAAGGGCTTTTAAAGGACAGTGGTGGACAGATTGATTTTTATTAAAGGCGTGAGGGGGCGGTGCAGAGGTCTGTGACATAATATTAGAAGTGGGTTCTAATATTTTGTGACGATCTGTGGCGATAGGGGAGTTGGGGGATCATCGAAATTCGGTAAAATTTGCGTGACGTCATTTATGGGTGGCCTCCCCAAACCCGATTACAGTAAATGCAGTGGCTAAAAGGCTACTGGTGTACCCGTGGATCTGTAAAAAAAAACATGGCGCGTGGTCGTATGTTTAACTATGGCGATGTCATTGCTAAGAGCTACATTCATCAGCTTCGGTCTTGACATTGAACACTACTTAACATGGACTGTAATGAACACCATTACAGCGACATGATATAATATCCACCACGAAATCATGATATAAAAAGAGCAATGGCTACTACAGACCGGCCAGATACAGACTGTGAAATGTCAAAAGCAAACACTGCAAGTATCGATTTCTTAAATGAGCCGGTTATATCGAACTCGCCTCATGAAGCCCACCTACGGTCACCTGTGACGTTGGAGTCTCGAGTTTTACCTAGGTCGAACACGGGGGCGGGATGTTCCATCGAGCTTGAAAGTGACCTAACAAAGATTTACGACCCAGCGGACACTTGTGGGCCACTTTTTTAACGTTCAGTGGGTGGGAACGTGTCTAGGGTACACAGTCACACCAGTGACACTCTGAGCGTGTTCCTTTCTCCTTTAGTTGACGCACTGCCCCATAAAATAGAGTCTCAAAGTGATCCCATTTCCCGTTCGGATCCTGATCTCTAAAGGGATCCCTTCCCTGTTGGAATACCATTCACCAGTGTGGGATCTTGATCCCGATGGGATCTCAGTCCCGATTGGATACCGAAACCAATGGTATGCCGAACCCGGTAGGATCCTTTTGCCAGTGGGATACCGATTCCTTTGGGGTCCCGGTACAATAGGTGCTGCAGTATTTTGTACCTTCTGGAGTCTCTGTTTTTGGTTCTGAGGTAAACCCCACAAACAACTGTTACAGTTATCTAATCTTGACTGGATTAGAGTTACAGCTGTTCTCTTATTTAGTTGAGGACGCAGCTGACTCAGGGCGCTTAGATGACAGAAGCATGCCCTGACCAAATAACTGATGGGGGGAATCATTCTAAGTTTACTGTCAATATATAATCCAAGGTCTCTGACAGTGGAGGAAAACGGGATCTCTGATTCACCAAATTTTATTGATGGCAACTTTTCCCAGATTGTCGTCTGAACCACAAATAATTTCCTCAGTCTTATAGTAATTAAATTTTAGTCTGTTTGATGACATCCACTCTTTCACAGCATGACAAAAGTCCTCGACAGCCTGACTGTCTGTCAATCTGACTGTCTGTTGGTCTGGCAGTCTGTCGATCAGTCTGTATGTCTGTTTGTCTGTCAGTTTGTCTGTCGGTTGGTCAGTCGGTCTGTCTCCCCCTTACATGCGCAAAAACAGCATTTTGCATTTCACATGCTTTGTTCTTATTTTGATGAGTGATAAGTGCACTAGTGAATAATATTTGGATATGTAGTTTCGCTGCACTGATTGCATTAAACGACATTTGCGTATCAAAAATTAAATTTAAAGGGTACGTTTTTCACTATCATTAAATTATATATTTTTTTAAAAAAGCATAAAAGTAAAAAAGTATTAAGGGTTATAAATACGTTGCTAAAGTTGTATTAAAATTTTGGAAGACTTTGGCAATTTCAAACGCAATCTGTATTAATAGTACTTTTAAGAAGGGGATTATAAAATATAAAAAACAACAACTTAGAGCGCTAGCTAAAATAGGCAATTACGCAATTACGGCATTTGCATAATTATTTAGATCAAATGAATTTTATTTTCATTTCGCATTATTAACAACGCACTAAAATACGCACTAAGAATAACAGATGTTTGGGTTTTCCCGATAAATGTGATTAAGATGCAATTCTTAGATCATAATATTTTTATTAATAATTTTTTTTCATAACTTTTAAATTCAGATAAAATGCTTAAAATAAACCCTTAGTTGTCACTTTAAATGCATTTGTAAATCATAATAATAATACTTACATTTTTGCTAAAATAAAAGTGGAAATATAATATTTTTTGCGCATGTAAATTTATTCGATTTCCGTAAAATTATAAAAAATAACTATTATTGTTTTTAGGAATCCGAACGTACTAAAGACATATCTCCCGTTTGGCGTTATGTCACCCCAGCTCATTCTTCTATAATATGGGACACCTAAGTACTTCTATGCCTCTACTTTCTCTACCCTTTGATTTTTTTTTTTATGTTGAGATCTGAAATCTGTTGTTTCCCCCTCCTGAAATAAACAACCATTTCCTTTTTTTTTTTGAGACATTCAGCTGGAGAAAATTTTCATCGCACCCATTGATAAAGACCGACGAGACAAATGTAAAAACTCGCGCATGCCTAAGTAAGGAAACGTTTAGGATAAAAAGGCTGATTTATCCAGGCACATCATAAACATTCTGTAAAAAAAATTATATAATTTATTAATGAACATTTTTAAACGTACAGCTTCTTGGTTTGGGGGGTGGGGGGTTTGGAATGTAGCGGAAGTAAGTTAGAACATTGTATTCACACGTCTCCACGAATATGACTGCAGATGTTATCGTGTTTGCTGACTTAAAGTCAGCCATGCATTACTAGTGGGATAATTTATTGAATGTCACCCCGAGAAGGAAAAAATTACACAGGTCTAAAGTGAAGACAGGAGGTCTTCAAATTTCCAAGGAGGAGAGAAAATGATCCCCAGGAAAATCCATGGGCATCTCGTGCTAAAACATTCGCTGTGCGAATGTGTGGAAACGTGGAAGAAAACCAGTTAACGGATTTGTATCAATGTAGTATTGATTCTTGTACAGGTTTGAAAAAAAAAAAAAACCTTTGGTAATATAAGCAGGCAGATAGCCAAAGAAACGTTTTTAAAATTGGCACATATATCCATCATCCATAAAGAAATACTGGTTGGGGGGGGGGGGACTTTTTAAAAATTTCCGTTTGGGGCCGGGGTCCCCAAAAGTCCAATCGAGCAATAGGATCCAATTTGGAAACGGGATCCTATTGGGATACATTGGAAAATGGGGTCCCACTGGGATCGGGAACCCACCGCTATCGGGATCCTATCGAGAAACGGGATCCCTCCACAGAATTGGATGCTCAATGTGGACGGGTTTTTACATAGAAAGGGATCCCATCGGGACAGACAGACAGACAGACAGACAGA
>CAXITT010000181.1:340791-407538 GCA_964033795.1 Lymnaea stagnalis | reverse complement strand
GATAGATAGATAGATAGATAGATAGATAGATAGATAGATAGATAGATAGATAGATAGATAGATAGATAGATAGATAGATAGATAGATAGATAGATAGATAGATAGATAGATAGATAGATAGATAGATGGAGGGACGCAAGGACGGGCGGATGAAAGGAAGGATGGACGGATCTTCTTCTTCTTTCTTCTTCTTTATTTTGAGGGCCCACGATCAATGGATGGATGGATGGATGGATGGTAGACAGAACGCTTCTTTGAATAGTTGCGCAAATGGTATCTTTTTTCGGTAAACTATGTTTATCATTATGTAAAATTAATGTATGTATATATATATGTCCCGTATGCGCTACTTTACCATTTATCCGATTGCGATAAAAATTGTGTGAATTGTTGTGCATACGCCCGCAATTTTGTCTGAATTACTACACGCATTTGACAATATTCTGTTTTGGGCTTAAGGCCTAAATTTTTTTTTTCCTGTCCTACTGTCATGAGCTTAATATAATTTCAGTATGCTTTCCTATACCATTGTTCCGATTATGCTAAGATTTTTGGGAAATTGTTGTTTGCAAGCCCGCAAATTAGTTTCTTTTCTTATAGGGGCTATTCACCTATAATTTCACACAGAGCAATTGCATGAATGGAAGAAATTAAATGAAATGCAAGCGACATTTCAGTTTTTGTGACATAATAATAAGGTCTCTGAATTAGTACAGCAATTTTACAATTTGATGTATAGTGCCGGGGCTTAATTTTTTTAAAAACAATTTTGTGAGCTATATAAATTTAATTTCAAACAGAGCTGCTGCATGGGTAGATCAATGGCTACAAGTGTGTGGACTAAATTTTGAGAATCCATGCTTCTCACGTGGACAGCTGTATGTGGCGAGTTCCCGCGCGGGAAAAACCTTCTGATTTGGGAAGAAGGAAAAAAAGAAAAACATATTTTCTATTTAACAATTACTTCCAAAACGTAATTAAAACACAAAAACGTTTTTCTTTGAGTGGCGTTGCAATGCATGCCGGGTTCTCGCTAGTTAATAATGAGCTAACATGGCATGAGCGCGGCCAAATGTTGTATAAGAAATTCAACCAAAGAATGTTGTACCTCAAAAAAACTGTACAATTTCGGCGTAAACAAACAAGTCGTTAACTTATTCTGCAGTGCAACAATTGGAAGCCTGCTTAATTTTAATATTACCTCCTGGTGTGGGAATTCATCGTCAGAAATTAAATACCGAATAGACAGAAAAATCGAGAAAGCTAGGGACATAACACAAACTAAACATCCTTCACTTCAAGAACTATTTGATGAAAGATATTTTTGTAAAACTAAACAAATTTTGGATGATACCTCCCGCCCTCTTCATCACGGATACTTGGGATCGGCCCGTTGGGGGCGAATTCTTTCTCGAATTCTTTTGTTCCCTAATCTGTACGAATTTGCCAGCGTGCTACCTTTTGATGTCACAAATCTTAATTAGAACTCATAAGTCCCTGATATGGCTAAGAGAATTCACTGAATGGCTTGTTTTTTCTTCACTAGTGAAATGATTCAATGCAGATGTCTTGTGTTCAGATTGTTTAACTTATGTGCTGAAAATGTACAATGCCATCAAATAACATTTCCATTAGTTTGGATCAATGGAAGAATTTCATCTTATCTTAAGAATAAATAGTTAAATACACGACCGCCGGAGCATTTCAAAAGAGTTTGTTAAAATGTAAAATAAAAAAAATAAAAAAAATTATAAAGCTTTAATTTAAGTCTATTGTGACGCTCAATGCACTTTGTGCACTGATTAATTTATAAACGAATCATTTATAAAATCAACATAAAAATTAACTTTTGTCATTTCGTTACTCTTGATATAATTTTGATTCTAACTGAAGAGCAGGGTAATGTTGCGCAGAATTACTGGTCAGTCAGTAAACCCATGGTAATTGGCATTTATGTATGAATTTAATTCAGAAACATTTAGAATGCATTTTTTTTTTTTTGTTTTTTTTTAAGTTAAAGACTTTTATATATTTAAGTTTAAGATGCAGGAACCACTTCCACTTTGACACCCATAAAGTCTGCCACCCATTAAAAATGGTACGATCACAGTTAGTCATTTTTGTCGTTTAGACGCCGCCCATGAATCTTGACCACACACACATTAGCAAACGGACAGAGCAACCTAAGAAAAGGTCATTGGACGCTATCAACTCTGAAGTTTTGGGAGACATTTGATTTTGTGGAAAGCGTGGAAAGCGTGGAAAGCGTGTTGTTTTTAAGCATTTTTTTGTTTTTGGGGGATTTTGTTTTTTTTTGTTGTTGTTGGTTTTTTAAATCGAAGAGAAAAATATTTGTTTTAAATGACAATACATGACCTTGTCAAAGAATAATCCAATTCCGTAACGCCTAAGCAGTGGCGTAGCCGAAAAAGGGGGAGGGGGGAGGAAAGCACCACACCAGAGTGGCACACTAACCCAAAATCGATAATTTCAACTAATTGAATTTATTTGGATAGAATATACCTATCTAGTTTCGTAATGAAAACACTAAAAGACCAAAATAAAATAATTTATGATTAGGGGGTGGGGGGAGGCGAGACGGTAGCTACTTTGTTTACATTGGTGATCGGCAAGTATGCGACATAACAACGTCATTTTGGTAGTGCCTTCACCACCATTGACGCAAGGGTAGGACTCATCGAAGAAAGCTTGTGGGACTTCTCTTACGACACAACTTGATGAGATGAGATGGCATTACTTATTTATTCATGTTTTGGATAGTACGACCAATATGAAATAAATTTAACTATTTGGTTACGGAACATTTAAAAAATTTAAAATCAACACGCAGTAACCAGAACTAACAAAAAGTCCTTGCCTTTATCAGTGCATGATTTTTTATTCTTTTTTTTGTGTTTATAGGTTAGGGTTCTACGCTAATGGCGTTTTAAAACCTTCAACTTAGATGTGGTCTTGATGGCTACTGGCTCTATACTTTACGCTAATGGTGTTTTAAAACCTTCAACTTAGATGTGGTCTTGATGGCTACTGGCTCTATACTTTACGCTAATGGTGTTTTAAAACCTTCAACTTAGATGTGGTCTTGATGGCTACTGGCTCTATACTTTACGCTAATGGTGTTTTAAAACCTTCAACTTAGATGTGGTCTTGATGGCTACTGGTTCTATACTTTACGTGTTCACTTTAACCCATTAAGTAAAATATGTATCGCTTATCTAAAGATAATTCCTGAATTTTTAGAACCCAGGTATGATCCAAAAATACTTGGTACCCTAATTAAATTCCCCCACCTCAGCCCTACAGTAAAGGTAGCCTACCTCTGGACCTAACTATGAATTAATCACTGATGCAATCTTCACCCAATCTTGAAAATTGCGAACACATTTTTAACCAAGAATTAGCGACACGTACAACGGCACTCAAAGCACTAACTCAATGAATAACCTTTAAGCTGTTCACACTGCCTGGCACACCGCTAGGCACACTGCCTGTCACTCCCTGAGACTTTTCTAAGAGGATACAAGATACAACATTGCTCTTTCCACGAAAAACTTTGCCGAACCCTTGTCCCTGGGGTTAACGTGATCTCCGTTCCGCATTCCTTGTGTGGAAGTCATCGACTCGAGCTCTTGCCAAATGAACGAACACTAGCGTGACTTAATGCTCAAGATTTACGATACAAAGACAAAAAAAATATCTGACAAGACAAACATAATAAAAGATAGGACATTTTTAACATCCCATAGCTTATCCAAAGCGGTGAATTTTAAATGATACAAAAAGAATAGAATATTGTGAATCCTTTATCCATTTAAAATCGATAAAGATTTGAACAGGATATGGTTTAGGCTTATAAAAAAGGGAAAGAAAATAAAACAATTTCGGTTAGGTGCCGTATTCTTGAGACAGTGCAATGCAATCAATAACAGATAATATTTAACTGAAAAATAAAAGGTTTAGAAGTGGATCTGAGTGGTGTCAATGTAGCTCAGTGCTCACAAAAGGAGGCGGTCTCTGTTGTTTTTAGAAATGGAATTTGAGAAATAGAGGCACAGTGTACACATGTAGTAAAAGACCAAATGGTGCATTTCGCATAATTCTGTGATCCGCACTGTTGCGGTAAAAGAATTTAAGTATTGCTAATGTAAAGGTAATGGTGATAGAAATGGAGAAAAGAGAAATATTGGTATCAGTGGTAAGAGAGTATTTTAATGATTACATATGGTGCACACCAACAAAAATCTGAATTGATTTCTTTTCATTCTTCACTCTTCCTGGTGTATTATTGCAGGAAATCAGGTGGAAAAGTTGTCGGTGTGTAATCAATCATTAATACAGCCAAGAGGACATTTTATTAACGGGTATCGTCAGCTTGGGTATAACTACATGTTTCCGTAGTGTTTCTCCAGGTTACGTCCTGTTGTAGAAACGTGTACTACTTTGCGTTTATGATTACTGGGAGATTTTCTCTTCAACGACTGTTTCTACAAAAAAAAGTTTCAAATGTTTATGAAGCTAATCTGTATTTTAAACTTATTTTTTGTGCTATGGTACTGCGTTTTTGACGTTTTTGATTATACATTTTCGTCTGCAAAGATGGGTAGGTGATAAGGCGCTGCTGACTCGGCTCGTCCAGTGACGCCGCAAGAGACTGCATCGACCGTCCGTCCTTCTCGACACCGGGAACCAACCAAAGCGTTGTAAGGACCAGCCTCGGCATTCACCTGTTATGTATGGCAATCTCGTCTCTCTCTTGTGGTTGCCATTGGTGAATAAGTTATTTAGTTTGGAAGCCTCATGTTACTGTAGCCACGGCTTGAACAAACTAGCTAACTGACATATTCTGGTTGGGACTAACTAACACATCTTTTCTTGAGGGTTTGAGATTACCCTGTTACAAACCCGGCTAGTACATTGGCAACCAGCTCCATCTGCTGAGCTGTACCATGCATCATTGCTTTGACGTAGGGCTCTCGCGTCGCCCTGGCCTCCCCTGACACAGCTAGTGACGGGCCATTGGTCAACAGATGCGCTCGAGTTTCTGGGACCAGGCTGCAATGCCTGCAAATCGGATCCCTGATGTTATCTAGCCTATTGAAGTATGTGTTTAATGGGCAATGCTTGTTAAGCATTTGGGTCAAAGCTTTTACTCTGTAAAGCTTCCGGCTATGACTGTGGCGACCAGTTCTATCTATTGGGCCGTCCCAGTTAATTACAACATAAGACATAATATATCACCACATATTTAACAACATAAGACTCTCCGAGACTAATCTTGACTAAATGAATCATGCGATCATTAGAAGTATTGAGTTTTTAGAACCAGCAGAGACTTTTAAAACTGAGCGAATATGACACAACAAAATTGTAAACAAGAGTTTGCTGTACCTTCGACAACAATGCTGACTTACACGCAAATGGTCTTAAGGAGAATTCAATAATTGTTTCATTGTGTCTGATGTTTACGCTGCTTTTGACAGGAATGCAACTGAAATCTCATCCATTTGACACAATGTAATGACAGGATTACGGTGAGTCTGTCAAGACGTGGGTTCCATCTCGATGACACGCAGATTTTGTTCACATCAAGATCACTCAGCCGTCAAGATCAGCAAACTTCTGGATGTTCCCTTGTTTTAGATAAACGCACGCATAATTCATTTTAACGTCTACCCTTTGAGGTCCTTTTCAAAATTCTCATAGGATCGGGTCTTAGAGTAAATAAAAGAATGTATCTACAGAAACTATACGTTTTCTTGACACCATTCAGATCTCAAACGACTACTTCAAATTTTTGTGGTTTAGTTTTTTGTTTTAAAATGACAATAATTTTGATACAGGCTTTCTTTGGCATGCATCACCCACGGAAACACCCTGCTATTGTTAAAACCTTTTATCGACCAAATCAAAATCATATAATCGAGTCCATCTGTTCGATACCATTCCCTTCAGCATCACAGTCACCGTCATACTTCACTCTGAAATGATTAAAAAAAATTAAAACATAATGCACTTCTACATTTCAAACATTTCAAAAAATATTTTTAATATATATAAAACCGTGGAATTAAAAATAAAAAAACCCACCTCCTTAGTAAGAAGGAAAGACTGGACCATGCAAACTTTCAAGAAATGTAATTCGTTTTTTTGACCAACTTTTTTTTTTCACTGAGGCAAATTTCCATAGAGCAGAAAGCTTCGTTATGTTTACTCCCTATTTTTTCTCTTCAAATAATTCCGGCTAAAACTTAACAATTTTTGATTGTTATTTACTCAAATGAATATTTGTCTTTCCAGACTTTTTGTGGTAACTTTAAAAAAAAAAGTGCATTACCGTATTACTTGAGCAGGCAAGTTGTTTGTTAGCTTCGATGTGACGAACCAAATAATGGCTTCAGTTAGTCATGGCATAACCAATCCATCCCAATTGGCAGTGAGGACAGCGGTTCTCAACCTGTGGGTCGCGACCCCTTTGGGGGTCAAAGAACCCTTACACGGGGGTCGCCTAAGACCATCGGAAAAAAACATACTTATGAAGTAGCAACGAACATAATTTTATGTCTGGGGGGTCACCACAACATGAGGAACTGCACTAAAGGGTTGCGGAATTAGGAAGGTTGAGAACCCACTGAGTTAAGACGAAGACTAGCTGTAGCCCGCCAAACAATGGTGGCCGCCATGCGTGAAATTCCATCTTCTAAAATTCTTTTACAAAACATTTTTCTACCTGGCCCCCCCCCCCCTCCCCCCCCCCAAAAAAAAAAACGGTACGTCAGCACCCTTGAACTACATTAATGTATTACTGCCGCCCCGCCTTTTAACCTCAAATTTATAAAACCTTCTTAACATCTATGCCATGCGTGAAATTCCATCTTCTAAAATTCTTTTACAAAACATTTTTCTACCTGGCCCCCCACCCCCTCCCCCCCCCCAAAAAAAAACGGTACGTCAGCACCCTTGAACTACATTAATGTATTACTGCCGCCCCGCCTTTTAACCTCAAATTTATAAAACCTTCTTAACATCTAGACTTTTTCCGTAACACAACAGAACATTCTACGCACAGACCCGGTATTTTTAAGGATCTCATTTTGGGAATTTTATTCAGTGAAGTCTTTGGTGACATTGCAATGAAATGAAATAGCACTGAGCTGAGAAGTAGTTTTAAAGAGGACTGCTGTCCTCTCATATAAAAAAATTCAACCTAAGAATATTTTAATTTAATTTTTGTTTTTACTGTTGTTTGACGGCTGATGAAGGCTTTTTGCCGACACGTTCGTAGTTTTGTTGCGTTTTTATTATTATTTTTTTGCTCTTTCTTTTCCCATTCTTTGTTTCACTCATTTCCACGTTAATAAATTGTGAGGTATGTTTAGAAAACTAATAGTTTATATATTGATAAAGTGTGGGGTGTGATTGGTAACTAAATGTTTTTATGTTGATAAATTATGTGGTGTTTGTGTCGAAGAAATCATGGTGGGAAGGGGATTTTTTGTTCCAAAGGGACATAGCTAAATAAAGCCATGTAATTTCTTAGGGTGAAATCCCTTTGAACATGTACTACCATTTCATAACACTGATGAGATCAATCTCCGATTTGGATCGACTGGTTTATACGTTCTCGTTTCATTAGTCTTAGCCATCACTTATTGTTAAAATGTTGGTAATAGTTAATTTAATTCTAAGCGTCATTCAAACATAAATCTTAAAGAGGATGAATAGTTTCCAATATGTATAGTTCTATTGATCTCCATGATTGCGTCATTAGTCATAATATCTTGATAGAAAGCTGCATGAGCAAGTCTTGGTAGAAAGCTGTGTGCTGTGTGGGAAAGTTTTGGTAGAAAGATTTGTGCTCTATGAGCAAGTTTTGGTAGAAAGATTTGTGCTGTATGAGCAAGTCTTGGTGGAAAGCTGTGTGCTGTGTGAACAAGTCTTGATAGAAAGATGTGTGCTTTATGAGCAAGGTTTTCATTTTTAGTGATATTGAAATTTAAAGAGCTGGTCCTACAAGGTATTTATTGAGTACAATGGCGGCTGGTGTTCTGGATGTTTGGTGTGTAGGAAAAAATAAAGTGGGAAGCGTGGAAACCATTTGTTGATGGTTAATTTTTAAGTCACCGACTTACTTTACTTTGCAAGACTTTCTTTATAGACTAAGACGATTAAGACCAGGAGTACAGTACAGCAACAGAGATCCACCGATTGAGGTAAGAGTCAGCGTAGCGTTAGAATGCTCATTCATAGTCTGGAGCAGGACACTTTAAGGACACTGGCTCATTCATAGTCTGGAGCAGGACACTTCAAGGACTCTGGCTCATTCATAGTCTGGAGCAGGACACTTCAAGGACGCTGGCTCATTCATAGTCTGGAACAGGATACTTTAAAGACCCTGGCTCATGGTCTTTCATAACCTGAAGCAGGACTCTTAAAGGAGTCTGGCTTTAAAATTGTGAAGATCCACCAACTGCTCTGCTCTGCTCTGTAACATTTTACTAACGTAGGACTCAGATACGCTAAAAATAAAATCACGTGTTTTTTTGGTCTTTTTAGAAGTGCATGCTGGGATTTAAAATATTAATTTACGATTTCCAATATCGCATTATTTCAGTGGGGTCACTTCATGTAGCATACACTCGTACAGAGCGTTTCTAGATTCTACCTGCTTTGTGTGATAGGGATCAGCTATGTTGGCCCGTGTTTACACGCGTATATGTCCATGGCATAATGTTGCCTCCCCGATGACGTACCAAGAAGAACACTAAAGGGGCAATCATCCGTGCAGCCACTTTGTGGCACTTACGCCTTACTTTTAAATCGAAGTTTGTGTTGGAGTTGCACACATTAGGGAACTGGCTTAGCCTACCCCTCTCTCCCCCGCCCCCCACCCAAACCCATGCCCACATCGTTTTGTTAAATGTGTCGACTGAGAAATATCAAAGGACTTTTTGGTTTCACACATGTGGTCGCTTATTCACTGTGTTAATTAGGTGTCACTCTACTATTTCTTCACCACTGCTGTCATAATTATGCGACAGGCTCTCAAACTCCTCCATTTGAAGATTGCCCTCTAAGAAATGTTTCAGACTTGAGTTCTGTGATTCATTTGTTATTTTCGCCCCCAACCAAAGTTCTATAACTTATAATGTAGCCAGATGTCCGAAATGCACAGCATTGTTATATTATTCGTCATTACAACCACGTTCAAGGTCAGATCAAATGCCCTCTCCCTACAAACAAACAAAGTAACAACTATTTTTTTTTTTAAATTAATGAAATAGATCTCTTGACATGGGTCCCTTAAAAGTCATGGGTCCACTAAGAGTCAAGGGTCCCCCTAAAAGTCATGGGTCCCTTAATAGTCACGGTTCCCTTAAAAATTATGGGCCCTCTAAAAGTCATGGGTCCACTTAAAAGCACGGTCCCCTAAAAGTCATGGGCCCCTAGAAGTCATGGGTCCCCTAAAAGTAACGGGTCCCCTAAAAGTCATGGGTCCCTAAAAGTCATGGGTCCCCCTAAAAGTCATGGGTCCCCTAAAAGTCATGGGTCGCCTAAAAGTAACGGGTCCCCTAAAAGTCATGGGTCCACATAAAAGCACGGTCCCCTAAAAGTCATGGGCCCCTAGAAGTCATGGGTCCCCTAAAAGTATCGGGTCCCCTAAAAGTCATGGGTCCCTAAAAGTCATGGGGCCCCCTAAAAGTCATGGGTCCCCTAAAAGTCATGGGTCTCCTAAAAGTAACGGGTCCCCTAAAAGTCATGGGTCCCCTAAAAGTAATGGGTCCCCTAAAAGTCATGGGTCCCCTAAAAGTAATGGGTCCCCTAAAAGTCATGGGTCCCCTAAAAGTAATGGGTCCCCTAAAAGTCATGGGTCCCCTAAAAGTAACGGGTCCCCTAAAAGTCAGGAGTCCCTAAAAGTCCATGCTTTGTATGTATTAGGGCAGGCCTGCACAACTCAAAGCGTAAGGCGGGCCGTAATACTTAAAAAATGTGTGGGCGAAAGAAAATGGGACGGGGGGGGGGGGCTATTAAGAAAATAATAATAATAAAGAATTATTCGTTAATTTACGGGCCGCAAATGTGGGCGAAAGAAAATGGGACGGGGGGGGGGGCTATTAAGAAAATAATAATAATAAAGAATTATTCGTTAATTTACGGGCCGCAAAGTGGGTGCAGGCGGCCCGCAGGCCGCAAGTTGTGCAGACCTGTAATAGGTTGTTTAATTGTGGTTTCAATTTATTAGCTAGTATTTTTATGAGAATTTTAATGTCTGTGTTAAGTAATGATATGGGTCTGTGATTTTTAAATTGTGTTCCGTCTGTAACTTTTCTTGGTAAAATCGTAATGTATGAAGTATATATTGAGTGTGGCAAAACCTCGTTGTTGTCATGTATGAAGTATTCATTGCGTGTGGTAACTCCTTGTTGTTGCAATGTATGAAGTATTCATTGAGTGTGGTAACTCTTTGTTGTAAGCTTCTTCCAGTGTGGCGTGTAAAACTGGGCCTATTGTTGGGAAAAAGAAAATGTACATTTCGGTTTAGTTATCTGGTCCAGGTGTTTAGTTTTTGTTCATGCCGGACTGTAATGTTTTGATCTCTGCTAATGTAAAGGTTCTGTCCTATTTTTGTGTCTGATTTTTGTTTACTTGTTGTGAAAATCGTGTGTCTTTTGTAAAAATCTTTTATAGTTGATTCTGTTTGCTCTGTTCCGAAATGTTGTGTGTAGTATTTTCGAAATGTGTTGACCATCTTTGGAGTGTAAGGTTGTGTGTCCTTTCTTTCTGTGTCTATGATTTGTTATGTCCGTCTGCTTTTGTGTATGTTTTGTTAAAAAATGCAGGTGCTTCTGGCTTGTTAGTGAAAATTATATTCCTTACCTGTACACCATTGTATTAATGATGTATTTTTTCTAGTTCTTCTTCTAATTCTTGTATATTTTGGCTGAAATTATTGTTCAATTTTTCGGCTGGAAGGGGTATTTCTAATTCCTTTTCTCTTTCTCTGAGTTGTCTGTGTAATTGTGTTGCAAAGTTTTATGTGACATTCTTGATTGTTGATTTTCAGGGTTCCCAGTATTGCCCTATGTTTGTTGTTGGTAGTGTGCTATATGTTGTATTATGTTATTAATGATGTTTGTCTACTCATTGTTTTCTAAAAATTAATTAAATTTACAATGTGGGGATTTTTTAAATGATGTTTGATCTTGTTGTATTTATTGTAAATTTTAAACCTTTGTGATCAGTAAAGGCTAGTGTTTCTGAAATTTCTTTTGCTTCATTTATTGTGTCCATTTTTGGTAAGCGTAAAATCTATAAATTAATTCTTGCCTTGGTGTTGAAAGTGTTGCTTTTAAATCTTGTTTCTTTCCCTCCCTTGTGAAGTGTTCTATATGCGTCTACCATGTTGTAAGTCTTGAGTATGTATTGTAGTATTTCTGTTTCCTCTAAAATTTTATCTTGTTATTTTGGGTTTTGTGTTTCTAAACTACTCGTTATACAATGGAAATCCCTCCTAAAATTACCTTCCTCTTTTGTTTGCAGTAGTGTGTTGTGTAATAGTGGTTTCTCTGTGTGTTGTCAAGGGGTGAATATGTTTGGAAGTGTGTACGAGTCTCTCTTGTCTGTTATGTCGAGTGTGACCGTTCTATCCCTGTCATTGCGAGTTGTTTCCCATCTATCTGACGTATGTACTATACCTACCCCTTTACAATGTATGTTTAAAACAAAACAACAAAAAAGCAAAGCCTCGTTATATTTTATTTTATCATAGTGTGTTTATAGGCTCTATTCCTGTGATATTTAATTCAATACTGTGAAGTTGAACCCCTTTGGAGATTTCCAATGCTTTAAATAGATTTCACCCGTATACTCTTATAAAGTTTCAATTGACTTTGAGCGGAAGTAGTTTATTATAGTTTTATTTGTATTTTATTAGTGTTCTTTTTTAAGCAACGTTTAGTAGATAAATTTAAGTTTTATTAAAAATGCACACACAGCGTGTTACTGTTAGATGCGTGTCACTTGACAGTCTACACCATCCAAACAAACTGGCCCTGACATTGTCATGGAAGGAAGCGTTTAGGACAACGCAGTCCCGCAGCGTGTCAGATTGGCAGATAGGTGGCAATGACATTCTGGCCTTCTGCCAGTTCGAAGAGCCATTAAAATGGTATGTCAAGCTTAAAGACGTTGTGCAAGCATGCGTTAAAAAAAAAAAATAAAGATCAAGAAAGAAACATTTCTTACAATTGAGAACGTCGGCAGGGGGAGGTCAACGTGACTTTGATAGTTGGTGTGTAGGAGAAAAAAGGAGTGGGAAGGTTAATTGACGGTTAATTTTGTATGGGCCTAACTTTAGGAAGAAACAAGGCTGTATAACCCACGAGAAATTTGGTAGTCTCACTCGTCACCGACCTGTTGTACTTTGCAAAAATTTCTTTATAGACTAAGTTTCAAACCAGGAATAAAGTACAACCACGAAGTTCCACCGATAGTTGTAAGTGTCAGCATAACGTTACAATGTAGAGTATGTGCAGTTAAGTCGAGTGTGACCTGAAAATAAGAAACAAAACACCCACTCCCCAGCTTGCTATAAATATATTAATGATAAATTGAAGTGTTCGCTAACTTTCGTAAGTGATTAGCAAGCTATATATATATATATATTTAATTTCTGAGAAATAAAGCTACCATGCAACGGTTCTGGTTGTAGCAGCTTTAAAAAAAATAAATTTAAATTTGCTAATTTTTTTTGTAAAATCATGTATTAATAAATATAATATACTTTTTGTCATAGATCCCATCACCTTATATCATTTTTAATTTAAATTCAATTTATATTAAGAGACTCATAAAAACAAAAAATGTTTACATAAATCCTTTTTATACATTTTTGTTTGCATTTATGTGATTGTTGGTATGGGAATGGTTTTTATCTAAGTTACTTCATGTAAAATCTAATGAGATATATTTAAACCCAAAAAGCACATAGTAACAGCTGCACAAGTAATCTCCACACCAAGACACGCGATCATTGAAAATTTATTCATCTTCCTCTTGAGAAACCGGGTGGGAGTATGAGGCTGAAAATTTAATAGAATGTGTTTTCATAGGCAACGAGTCTATTTTCCAAATTTCAGTTTGACAGGATGACGATAAGTAGATCAATTAGCCGTCCGAAGATTTTTTTGCCACAAACACAAGAACAAAATTTAAGTAACATAAAAAAGTTAATTAGACAACCCTTAGAACACGGGCGCCCACAGTAAAGGTCAAGGTGGATCACATGCAGTGCCGTCCTAAGCCATGGGCCCACAGGGCACTGGCCTATGGCCTCGAGCTTCTAGGAGACTCAATCTTTTTAACAATGTAATTTGATTGAAAAGAGCAGTGGACAGCCGGTTTCCCAATTTTAACCCACGATATTATCGGCACATTCCAAAAATTAATATTATAATTGCGAATCACAAGTTGGATGCATCTTAAAGAAGAATAAGTCTCGTCAACAAGTTTTACTTCTCCCAGATATGAATGAAAAAAAAAAAAGGGAAGAATTTGTGTTTATAATCATGTTAGACTAAGATGTTAGTCCCGGGCAGTAATAACGCTAGCTTCGCCACTGCTCAGTAATGAAATTAGATCAATTCTATTCTTTTTGGTACTAGCTTTAGAAAAAGTTTCTTTTGATAAATTATCAATTTAAAAAAATTGCATTTATTTTCCTGAAGAAGAGAGGGGTGGGACCACACCAAATCACCAAACCGAGGATAAATCAGCCATGGGTCACGGCTGAAATCCGTAGGCTCATCCACAGGAGAGACCGCCAATACAAACGCATGAAGAAAAATGGCTCGATTGAACTGAGAGAGGAGGTACTGAGACTCCGCCGAACCATTCAACGCTTATTGCGTAGATCGTATTGGAACTACATGAACGGCATCTTCTCAGAGGAAGACACCCCGACCAAAGATGTCAAGAACAAGCGCTTCTGGAGCTATGTGAAACACCAAAAGTCCTCAAACGCTGGAGTTTCCCCCTTGAGGTGGGATGGCCAATTGACATCTGACCCAAAAGCACAGGCGGAGATACTCAATCAGCAGTTCCAGTCGGTCTTTGGTGACGGTAGAGAGTACTCTGAGACTGAGTTCCTTCTGAAGACCAAAATGATGAACAGAGCCTATCCTATCATGGGAGATATCCAGATATCAGAACAAGGTGTGTTTGCCCTCCTCAATACCATTAATCCTTACAAAGCATGTGGTCCTGACCACATTAAACCACGAGTGCTCAAAGAATTAGCCAAAGAAATCGCTCCTGCACTGACAATCCTCTTCCAATCGTCACTATGCACAGGAAATGTTCCAGCAGACTGGAGAACAGCGCATGTCACTCCAATTTACAAGAAAGGGGAGCATTCCGACCCTGCCAACTATCGTCCGATATCCCTCACTAGCGTCGTCTGCAAATTGTTGGAGCACATAATCGTAAGCTCTGTCATGAAGCATCTTGAAAGCAAAAATATACTCAATGACTGTCAACATGGCTTCCGAGTCAATAGGTCATGTGAGACCCAGCTTCTCGAATTTGTAGAAGACTTGATGACCAATCTGGAGAACCACAAGCAGACTGACGTGCTAGTAATGGACTTCGCAAAAGCATTTGACCGGGTGAATCATAGTTTGCTTCTACACAAACTCCAGATATATGGGATTCAAGGCACCACTAAAACATGGATCTCTAGCTTCCTCAGCCACCGACGCCAAGCAGTAGTGGTGGGCGGTACAAGCTCCTCCTTTGTCAATGTGAAGTCAGGGGTCCCCCAGGGATCAGTCCTGGGCCCCTGTTTGTTCCTAGCATACATTAATGACCTACCGGAGAAACTGACATCACAGGCAAGACTGTTTGCAGATGACACAGCAGTGTATAGGACGATCGCCAACAGATCTGACCAGGACCAGCTACAACAGGATCTCAATCTGTTAGCTGAGTGGGAGATGAGCTGGGACATGGAATTTCACCCTGCCAAGTGCCAGACACTATCAATCTCTAGAAGTTGTACTCCTCTACACTACCAATACAAACTGCACGGCCATATTCTTGAGCAAGTTTCCTCCGTAAAGTACCTGGGTGTTACCATTCAAAGAGAGGTCCGCTGGGACGAGCATATTAACAATGTATGTAACCAAGCAAACCAAGCCTTGGGGTTCTTAAGGCGAAATCTAAAGATTGGCAACTCCTGTGTGAAAGAAAGAGCATATAAAGCCTTTATCCGTCCGATTTTAGATTATGCATCTTCAGTCTGGGACCCATTTACCCAGAAGAGCATTGACAGGTTGGAGGCGGTCCAGCGACGAGCAGCACGCTTTGTCCTAAACCGCTACAGGAATACCTCTAGTGTTGGCAGCATGCTAGAAACACTAGGCTGGTCACCATTGGAGAAACGACGACGACAATCCAGGCTCTCCATGATGTACAAGATAAATAATGGGCTGGTCCACTGTTCCAGTATTAAACAGAAACTCGTCCCTCTCCCCCATAGACAGCGACGAGGCCATGACAGGCAATTCAGGCTCATACCAGCAAGAAGCCAGTATAGGAGCTGCTCATTCCTGCCCAAGACAATCAGGGACTGGAACCATCTTTCAAAAGGAACAGTTGAGGCGACAACACTAGACACATTTGTGTCTATTGCCTCAAGCCTTCAAACCCCTAGTGCATAATTTCCTCATCACCACCAGTAACAGAAACATTGCAAATCCCATCTACATGCATAGGAGCCAAAATGATCAATAAATTGATCGTGGGCCCTTAAGATATAGAAGAAGGTGGGTGAGAGGGGTGGGTTAATCAATGAGTCTTACAGACGGCACCAAACGTTAATCATTTTAGTAATTCAGTAATTAAAATGAAGAAAATTTTCGTATTTTGGAAATTTACTCTGTCTCGGTTTCGCTCGGATAAATTGCATATTTATAAATAGATAACATATTTTGTAAATAGTTCCTTACTTCTTTTTTATTAATACAATTTAGATACAATTTATTTTTTAAAAATGACCTGTTTTAAACATAGATACAAAATCTATAGACCTCTTCTACAAAACAGAATTTTTTCTCATTTTTTTTAACTGTACATTTTGGGGGAAACCTACTTAAGTTTTAAATTAAATTTAAAAATGATAATTGTTATATTAACATACTAATGTATTGTTGATGCGATTTTGAACAGACATTTTTTTTAATGTATTTTTAAAGTCATTCATTTATCATCAAGTAGTTTAAATTAAACAAGTAAAAATATTAAAAATGTTAAAAATAAAACTGTGAAATGACAATTCTATTTAGAGACAACTGAAAACAAGAAGGACTTTTGTAACTCAAGCACTGTCAAGGGATCCTAAATTTTTAACCAGCATCTTCTCTTTTGCTTCCCCGTTGTTGTTGAAGTGTAGAATAATGCAAAGCTAAATTCATGTATGCGCCAAAATGCATTCAAGGATTTGAATTTATCAACAGTTTTGGGGGTTTGGTTTACAGAGACCTCTACCCAAACCTTACCCCCAGTTTCGTCCAGTGCCCTCGATCTCTTCTCCCTCCCCCAAATGTAAGTGAAAGACAGATACATTTTGATATAAAAAAAGCCCTGGTGGTAAGTAAGCTCTTCCGCCAGGGTCCCCTCACCAGGTCCTTGCCAGAGGAGCTCGCTCTTGTGGCAAGGGGCAGGTGAGTCACCTCACCGGACCCTTGCAAGAGGAGCTCGCTCTTGTGGCAACGGGGCAGGTGAGTCCCATCTCTCTCTCTCTCTCTCTCTCTCTCTCTCTCTCTCTCTCTCTCTCTCTCTCTCTCTCTCTCTCTCTCTCTCTCTCTCTCTCATTGTTGAACTACTAAAAATAAGAAGGGCAAGGCTCTTCGAGTACTGTAGAATTCTTGGCCAATCTTGAACCACTAAACATAACATCGGACGAGGGCCGGCGGATTTACTGTTTAAAGACTATTTAAAGTTATGATATAACGAGATGAGATCTCCCCCAAGTGCAGAGACCTACAAAGTTAAGCCCGTTCGAATGCAGACAATATGAGAGTTATCGTAAGTCGCATTATAGAACATGGCAAACATTGAATTCAGCATCTTTTTTTTTTTTTGAAGCAACTGATTGGCTTATTGATGCACACGGATTAATTGTATTTAATTTAGTTTAATTTATTTTTTTTTAATGAAGGTATTGTTTCCATTTGTTAAAGAATTTGTTTTTTTACATCAGCGATTAATATTTCACAATCTGTTTTTTTATCTTTTTTTTTCACGAAAACGGGCTTTGTTCAATTTTTTTTTAAATGAAAAAAAAAGAATAATTAATGGTCATTAATGGTGAACACAAAGGTCATTGCCGGTTAAATTATTTACATTGTGTGTGATCGTGAGCAAAATAATTTTAAAAAAAATTAATTATTTGCTTTAGGTATAATAATTGAACAATTCAATTGGCCTTTAATATTTTCATGCTGTATGAATTGTTTAGAGTACATGCAGCATCTACTAAGACGTGGCCCCCCATCTGTTGTCAATAAATGAACAAACCTACACAAGAGAAGCATCGTTTGGTGGTAACTTCACAACAGACTGAAAATCGTGTTCCAGTGGTGAGTCTATGATAGTGATATGTTCAGTTTTAGGCATATCATTACTAATTTCAAGAGTGTTTGCTATTTTTCTATATTGTTTGCTTAACTGCTTCCTGTTCTGAAGCTGATATCACTTTGTAAATTGTCGAAGTTATTGTGTTTCTTTTGGGTAAAAAATATATATTAAAAAATGTCAACCTGACTGTTTCCTTCCTTTTCAAATTACGTTTTATTTTAGTTTTCTGCCAATGGGACTGTTTTTTTTCTTTTTATTCTTTTGACTTTAGGCGTTTAAATCCAATGGGTGGAAAATTGTGCGTGAATTCCCAGGAAACTATTCTTTGTAACAGCAATAGCCAAAGAGTTCTAATTATAATTAATTCGAATATATATATATATATATTCTATTCTAATTTCTATTCAATTTTGAATTTAGATCGGGAGTTAATGCGCCAGGTGAGCCATAGTTAACCCCCCTTGATTGTGCAGTGATTGTTTTTGTAGTGCCTTAGAGTTGATAGCTCTTGTTGTCTTTTTTAAAAAGTGATACTATTGAACCTTTCTTTGACGAAACTGAAACCGAAATTCGGTCGTCATCTCATCATTTATTACAATTTAAATTTTGTTCATTTAAATTTTTTTTTTAAATTTATTTTTGTTTTTATGTTTGGGATTTAGTAGCATTAAAACACTTCAGTAGAATCAGCGGGGTATGAGCAAAAAAAGTTTGAGAAACACTGCAATTTGGGGTTTTCTTCAACAAGTACCCTCTACGACACAATGCGTCATTATTTTTGTACGGTCGTGAACACTTCAGAACTTCCATCGTCTGCCCAGACGTCTTATCTTTCAATGTATTGACGGCGTTGCCGTCATGTATTTATATGTCTCCGTTCTACTGCACTGTGAAGGGGTAGGTTCGATCTACTTAATCGATTCATGAGACTTTGTTTTAGAAATGTTCTGCCGTCTCTCTCCCCCCTCCCCCCCCCCCACAAAAAAAGAGTAACTGAAGCGTTACAATACAGAGGCGTCCACCCTTTTTATCAATTATTTATTTGTTGCCGTCATGTATTTATATGTCTCCGTTCTACTGCACTGTGAAGGGGTAGGTTCGATCTACTTAATCGATTCATGAGACTTTGTTTTAGAAATGTTCTGCCGTCTCTCCCCCCCCTCCCCCCCCCCCCACAAAAAAAGAGTAACTGAAGCGTTACAATACAGAGGCGTCCACCCTTTTTATCAATTATTTATTTTTAATCTTTCGTGTCTCAGATGACTGCTTCTCGTCGGCCTTAAAGTATTTGAAAACGTTGTGTGTGTGACATCAGACGAACAGGCGCACTGCAGTCGCTACACCGGGGCCTCATTACTAGCTTCTCTGTAGAAGCGGGGACTCTCCGTCCATATCTGTGAAGGTAAAGTCGGTGCTTAACTGGTTTTGTCTGAAGTTAGTGTGTGAAAAGAAAACATTAAGAAATAGTTGGATCAAATTTTAATACATTTTAAACTTTTTATCTGTTATTCTACTTTGTTAGAATTTTTTTTAAACCGCTGTTACAACTGTATTCGTGCACCAAAATATTCATTCTCCACTCAAGATGGTATATATAGTGTCATTTTAAATAGTAATAATTTATCCAATGTAAAACCACGATTAACCATTTGCCCACCACGCAATTTGAAAAGAACTGATGAGGACAATTTATATTTTCCAGGATCACAAAAATATTCCAACATCAATTCTATCACGCATAGCCTTGGTGTGAAACTTCACGACTGTAATATTCTAGACAAGTTCCAGAATTCGTTTCTTATAGATAGCCGAGATAAAGCTAGGCCTCTTCTTCTTTGCTTGATGTCTACTTGAAGTTTTTCTTCACATCACATCGGAAGTCGTTCGCAATAACTCATTTTATAATATCAAAAACTGGACTATTCTGTATGCTATTAGAATGAATCAAGGTGTCGGATTTCTCTGTGTGCTGTTTTGTGTGATGTCGATGGTCATAGCCTCATCACGTTATCATAGAAATGAATCCTTGACCCGTGGACAGCATGAGGACAGCAGTCCATCCGGAAACTCTCCAGGTATTCTGATCCTGCGAAATGAGTCTTCCCTGCTGAGAGTAAAGAAGGCGATTGATATGTCCACCACGGGGTTCACTGAAAGCGAAAAGAAAATTATCCTGGATGCCCACAATGCGGAGAGGCGAATTTCGGGTGCCAGTGATATGATGATTTTAACATGGGATGACGCCCTTGAGAAGTTTGCCCAGGCGTGGGCGTCGAAATGTAATTTCGCTCACCAAACTGAGGCCCAGAGAACGAACGTTGGAAATTTTCCTGTGGTTGGGGAAAACCTCGCTGCAGCATCCGACGCATCGGGATATCCTGCGGGGGCCGTGAGCCAGTGGAATGTCGAGAAGGCGGACTACATCTACGACACCAACAGCTGCTCTAAAACTTGCGGGCATTACACGGCAGACGTCTGGGCCACGACGAGGTCCGTTGGTTGTGGGATCAAGTACTGCGACCCCCTGCAAGGCGTTCCGTGGCCCGGGTATTTCGTCGTCTGCAGCTACGGCCCTGGCGGGAACTACGTCGGCCAGAAGCCGTACAAAAAGGGAGCCGCTTGCTCGGCGTGTCCCAGCGACGCCAAGTACTGCATCGACGGCCTGTGCTCCACGACCCAGGACACCCAGGACACCCAGGGCACCCAGGGCACGACTCAGGGCACCGAGGGCACCCAGAGCACGACCCAGGGCTCCCAGGGCACCCAGAGCACGACCCAGGGCACCCAGGGCACGACCCAGGGCACCCAGAGCACGACCCAGGGCTCCAACTCGAGCGGTGAGATGGTCAGCATCAGCACCTATCTGTTATGCGGTCATATGGTTATCTCAGCAGTCATTTGTCAAGTCATTGTTTAATTTGTGTATGTGAAGTGATGAAGGGCACGTCATTAATGAGGCTCTCAAACAATATAAAAGGTGTGTGTGTGATTAAGTCTTGACCTTGAACCACTTTAGACCATTTCCTTAGAAACAAATTTAGACCAATTCCTTGGAACAACTTTAGACCATTTCCTAAGCACAAATTTAGACCACTTCCTTGAAACAATTTTAGACCATTTCCGAAGAACATATTTGTTCCTAAGAACAACTTTAGACCATTTCCATAGAGCAACTTTGATCACTAGAACAACTTTAGACAATTTCATTGGATTAAATTTTGACCATTTTTGAAATAAATTTAGACCCCTTTCTTCGGGCAACTTTTATACGATTTCCTTAGGACTCTTTATACTATTTCCTTAGAACACATATAGACCATTTCCATTGAACAACTTTTTTCCTTACAACATTATTCCTTAGAACAATTTTAGACCATTTTCTCAGAATACCTTAAGACCATTTCCTTACAGCAACTTTGTTCCTTATACGAAATTAGACAATTTCATTAGAACAGCTTTCGACCATTTACCCCAGAGCAACTTTTGACCATTTCCTTTAGAACAACTTTGTTCCTTAGAACAACTTTAGACCATACCTTAGAACATTTGATTATTGAGCTGCTGACCTTTATTTGGTTTTTTAATGAATGTCTATGCGTTTACAATATGAAGTGGTCGATGCTTTCGAAAGTAGTGAGACTGAAAAAGTAGTCTAGTTAACGCAAAGTAACAATGATTTTTTTTTTTTGTGGGAAAAAACTCTGTGTTTGGTAGATGCAGGTACTTTCATCGCGATGGCACTCAATGGTTGATCGCGTCAACAATCCACATAAAGCATTCTACTTTTAATTTTAGAATCTACCATGATTGTTACTTTTGCCATTTCTCATTGAATCATGACATAGTACAAATAAAAGATTTTACCTACAAAACTATACATTTTCATTGACATGTTGCAGGTCTCAAACAACACGTATCGTTTTTTTGGGGGGTTAATTGTTTTTCTTCTCTTTAGCGATAAAAGAAAGTCCGCTAGTAATAGAAGCCGCCAAGGACATAGGCCACCATGGAGACATCATTCCTTGGTTTATAGAGGACATATCGTTATCACCATCAGGACATTTTGAATGATAACAGATAATGTGGTTAGGGAAAATAATTCAAGGGAAAGCACTCAACATGGCAATAATATTTCTTGGGTTGAATCCCTTTGAATATTAACCTATATTACGTCATTAGTAAGTTGGGGAATTGCGTAACAGTGACAAAATGTGCAGAATCCAAAGAAATGAGGTCTTCTGTTTTTTTAAAGTGTTTATTAGTTATGTCATTCTTCTGGGGATGCATCGGTTGTATCAATGCATCTTCGTATCGTACGACAGAATTAAGCTTTGAACCGTCGTAACTCGCCTCAGATTAAGATGTTATCTTGGAACAATTTAACTTGTGGCAGACCCTCTAACCAATCAGATTTTCCAAAAAAATCTCATCTTTTCGCTTTCCCTAGAGACAATAGTCTTAGGGATATGCTTAGCCCATATAAGCACCTAAACTTGCAACCGTGACCCTGTGTGATTAAAGTTGATAAGATCACTTTCCCTATTGAAATATACAGAATCAACAATGGTTTTACTTGCACAAGGCGCCACGTGATCTACATCTTCCTTTGTAAAAAGTGCGGGAAATCATACGACAGTTCGTAACCTTGGAGATCGCTTTCGAGAACACCTGTACAACATCAATAAACGTGCCCTTCGTCGGTTCATAAAGATTTCGTTAGTGCTCGCCATTATGAAATATTAGACATTGACTTTAATGGTACATTGTATGCTGGCAGTACACCTGATAGGATTTATGTGGAAAATGAATTTATTTTTAAAAAAAATAGGTACTTGGACTACATACGGTATAAACTAAATTGACAGTTATATAGCTGCAATATCCTTTTCCGTTTTTGGTTTATAAATTGTCCACATACTTTAATTCCGTTATTTTGTTTATTTTTTTTTAATTTGGGACTTGTTCCCGTTTTTTTATTTTGCTTTTCTTTCGATTTTAGGTACAGTTAAAATAATATATACATACATACATGCATATATATTATATATATAAATATGCGTGTGTGTGTATTAAATAAATTAATGTATGCCTATAATTTATATCGATATTAATGTTTTTTGTTCTACTGATGAAGGCATTTGCCGAAACGTTTTCATTGGTATTCTGATTTCTGTGTAGCAATAATTAAAGGTTTACATAAATTGTTTTATCTACACAGATTGTTGGTGTCTCATTAATCCACATGGAAGATTTATCGCAGCCCAACACATTTAGACCTTGTGAGCTTCATTCACTTGTCAAATATTTAGTCAGTAAAACTTTTGATTGGGTTGCTTCCAGGCTGGTGTAGGAACCTCTGATTCCTGTTTGTTTGCTTTTACATACAAATTAACTTTTAAAGTGGGTTTTATGGCAATATACTTTTTTCTTATTAAGATAAGATGAGATAAGATAATAAATAAGAGAGGATGAGATAAGATAAGATGATCAGATAAGTTAGTTTAATAAAAAGATAAGAAAAGATCAGATCAAATATGATTTTTTATGGAGTCAAATAAAAAATAAATTAAATTAAAATGTAAATATTCATGTTTCATTGAGACAACCTTTTTATAATGATAGCAATTTAAAGCACAAGACATCTAAAGTATTTCTCTATCGTAGAAATCAGCAATAAGTGAACTCCTTCAGTAACCACGATGGCTTAATTGTGATTATTAAGGTTTGGTAACCGCTGGTGGCAGCACGCTGGATAAAATCGTACGGACTGGGAAACAAAAAAAAAAAAAAACCAATTGTGTCACTTTTGGTCCTAACTTTTAAGACAAAGAATTCGCCATGATCGAACTGATTTCAAGTATCTGTGATGCAGATGGTGGGTCGTATCATCTAAATTTGTTTAAGTTTTCAGACAGCATTTTCCTTCATATAGTTCTTTAGGTGAAGGATTTTTAGTTTGTGTGATATGACCAGCTTTCTTGATTAGTCTTTTTAATCGTTCTTTGATGTCAGACGATGAATTCCCACATCAGCAGGTGATACTAAAGTTTAGAAGGCTTCCATTTGTTGCACTATAGAATGAGTAAATAACTTGGGTTTTTTTAAAGCCGATATTTTGCAATTGTTTAAGATCTGAAAAGTCTTTCGTTGACTTTTTTAAATCCCAACTGCACATATCCATTCAGCTATTGAATATGTCAGACATTGAAACAATGAAAGGAAGGAGAGATTCTAAAACCATTTTTATGAAATTCATAAAACAAAGACTGGGCAGACTCAAGATCTTTTTATACTAAATCTAAGACTTTGGTATCCATGGCTGGCCTAAGACTTTGCTCATAAAATTCGTCATTACCACCACGTTCAAATGCCCTCTCCATACAAACAAAAAAGTAATAAAAATACATTTTGAAAAATTAATAAAATAGATCTCTTGTCATGAGTCCCCTAAAAGTTATGGGTCCCCTAAAAGTCATGGGGCCCCAAAAAGTCATGGGCCCCTAAAAGTAACGGGTCTCTCAAAGTCGTAGCTTCACTAAAAGTGAATGGTTCCTTAAAAGTCATGGATCCCCTAAAAGTAACGGGCCCCCTCCAAGTCATGGGTTCCCCAAAAGTCCATGTATATATTAGGGCAGCCATGCCGAACTCAAAATGTAAGGCGGGTCGTAATGCTTATGCAAAGCTAATCGGGCCGAAAAAAAATAGCACGTGGGCCGTAAGTATTGCAGACCTTTATTAGGTTGTTTAAAAGTGCTTGCAGTTTATTAGGATGTCCTCTTACACGATAGCTCCTGCCAGGATGGCTCCGTGCGTTTTTGTGACTATTTTATATTCATTGTTAAGTAAAGATATGGGTCTGTGATTTTAAAGTTGTGTTCTGTCTATATCTTTTTTGAGTGTTTCGTAAAAGCGTAATGTATGAACTATACATTGGGTGTTGTGCCTCTTTCTTAATATAATGTATGACGAATTCATTTAGTGTGGTAACTCTTTGTTGTTTTAATGTATGAGGTATTCATAGAGTGTGTGGTTGTAATGAATGAAGTTTTCATTGATTTTGGTTATTATTTGTTGTTGTAATGTATGGAATTTTCATTGAGTGTGTTAACTTCTTGTTATTGTAATGTATCAAGTATTCATTGAATGTGATCACTTCTTATCGTTGTAATGTATGAAGTATTTATTGAGTGTGGTACTCTTTGTTGTTATAATGTATGAAGTATTCATGAAGTGTGATAACTCCTTGTTGTTGTAATGTACGACGTATACATTGAGTGTATTAACTTCTTGTTTTTGTAATGTATGAAGTATTTATTGAGTGTGACTGTGGTACCTCTTTCATGTTATAATGTATAAAGTATTCATTGAGTGTTCTAACTCTTTGTTGTTGTTGTAAACATCTTCCAGTGTGGCGTGTGAAACTTGGCCTAGTGTTTCGAAATATAACATGTAGATTTCGGTTGTTAGATCATCTGGTCTGGGTGTTTTGTTTTTGTGTATTCTGGACTGTGATGTTTTAATGTCCGCTAATGTAATGTTTTTCTCCATTTCTTATGTATTATTTTCGTTTAGTTTTGTGTGAATTGTGTAAACTTATCTTGTTTATCTGTTTGCCCTGTACCGAAATGTTGTGTGTAGGATTTTCGAAACGTGTTGACTATCTTTGAAGTGTAAGTTTGTGTGTCCTTTCTTTTTCTGTGATTTGTCCTATCCGTCTGCTTTTGTGTATATCGTCCTCTATTGTTAAAAAAAATAAAATAATTTTCCGGTGCTTCTGAATTGTTAGTGACAGTTCTATTCCTTACCTGTGCGTCATTTTTTTTTTTTTTTTTTTTTTTTTTTTTTTTTTTGTTTTTTTTTTGTTTTTTGGGTTTTGTGGCTCAAAGGTTTGTTTGATTTTTTTTTTTTTTTTTTTTTTGTTTTTTTTTTTTTTTTTTTTTTTTTTTTTTCTTTCGTTTTTTTTTGTATAATTAATTTTTTTTTTTGGTGTTTTTTTTTTTTTTGTTTTTTTTTTTTTTTTTTTTTTTTTTTTTTTTTTTTTTTTTTTTTTTTATGTTGTATTTTTCTAGTTTGTCTTCTGATTCTTGGGTATTGTGGCTCAAAGGATTGTTTGATTTTTCTGCTGTAAAGAGTATTTCTAATTCCTTCTCTCTTTCTCTGAGTCGTCTGTGTAACGGTGTTGAAAATTTTTATGTGACATATTTGATTGTGGATTTTCAGAGCTCCCAGTGTTGCCCTGTTTGTTGATGGTAGTGTGCTATATTGTTGTATTATGTTATTAATGATGTCTGTCAACTGATTGGTTTTTCAAAATTTATTATTAAATTTCCAATGTGGGGATGATTTTAATGTTTTATCTTGTATTTATTTTTTTTTTTTTACCACTTATTGATCTATCAATCCTAGTGCTTCTGGAATGTGTTTGCTTCGTTTATTGTGTCTATTTTTTGGTATGTAGAAGCTATCAATTCTTTTTTTCTTTTTTTTTTTTTTTTTTTCTTTTTTGGGGTTGTTTTTAATTTTTTTTTTTTTTTTTATTTTTTTTTTTTTTTACCACTTATTGATCTATCAATCCTAGTGCTTCTGGAATGTGTTTGCTTCGTTTATTGTGTCTATTTTTTGGTATGTAGAAGCTATCAATTCTTGCATTGGTGTTGAAAGTGTTGCCTGTAAATGTTGTTTCTTTCCTTCCCTTGTGTAGTGTTCTGTATGCGTCTACCATGTTATAAGTCTCTGGTATGTATTGTATTGTTTCTGTTCGTGTCATTTCTTCTAAAATGTTATCTTTCATTTCTGTTGCTTTTTTTTGTTTTTTTTTGTTTTTTGTTTCTAAACTACTTGTTATACAATTGAAATCCCTCCTAAAATGAATTTCCCCCTTTTTTGTGAGTATCTCGGTGTTTTCACTAGTGTATTGTGTAACAGTGGTTTATCTGTGTGCATGGGCGTCCGTAGGTAGTGGCAAGGTGGGGCACTTGCCCCCCCCCCCTGGATTGATTGGATAAAAAATTTTTAGACAAAAATAGACAAAAAATGTATTAAAATAAAGAGAAAAATAAAGAGAAAGTAACTAAGCTGATCTCCTGTCCGTTCGTTCACCATACATGCTACATTAAATTAAAACTTAAAAAATTTTTTTCCCCCCCCCCCCCCTTGAAAAGTTAATTGATTCCCCCCTCCCACCTTGTGCGACCTTTGCATAATGCAAAAAATTCGGTCTAAATATTGAAAGTACGTCTTTCATATTAAAAGTAGGCTTGCATAATTTGTTGAAGTACACGTGTGCAAAATTTCATTGAGATAGCTCATGAAACATTTTCACAATTCCAAAAACTTTCCAAAAATGATGTAACAAGTAGAAGCATCACAGGAGGAAACAGGGAAAACAACCTACATGAACAGTGGGATCGTGTTAAAAAAATGCTGTGAAAACATCAGAAAATCAGAAAAAGTAGGAGCATTGCAGCTATCAAACAATAGAGTGGGCTGATTTGATCATGAATGCAGACAGACTGTTGAAGAAAGGAACAAAGCCAGAGGAAAGCCATAGAAATGTGTAGGAAGAAAAAAGAGGAAATGGGGAAAAGCTAAATTTAAAAAAAAAGACGTATTAAGGGAGGGAAACATCAGAGCAATGTACATAAAGATAAAAGATGAAAAGATTGGATACCAAGCCAGACCACAAATGTGTGAGAGCCAGAATGGAACATTTTAGGACATAGTAATTGAGGACAATAGACAAGATGAAGATTATCAACCACCAAATGGAGGACCAGGCCCTGCAATAAACTAGTCAACTCTAGAAGAAATTTCAGAGTAATCAATTCTATGAAAAACCACAAAGCCCCTGGAGATCTCATCACAGTAGAACTTATAACTAAAATTTGTCAAGAAGAGAAAATTCCAACAGAATGGCAAACAGCACTAATAACCCCAATACACAAGAAAGCTTCCAAACTTCAGTGCACAAACTACAGAGGAATGTCCCTATTAAATGTTACAACTAAATACTGACAAAAGTAGTTGCCAAAAGGCTACAGCCTTTCACTGAAGAAATACTAGGTGACTTCCAATGTGGATTCAGACAAAACATATCAACGACTGATCGGATGCCTATTAGAGAAATGTTACAAACATAATATCCCAGTACATCATCTCTTTTGCCATATGACAGCATCAAAACCAGGTTGACTATTCTCGACTTCTCAAAGGCCTTCGACACTTCCACACAGCCTTCTTCTACATAATCTCCACCACTACGGCATCACCGGCAGTTCCACAACTGTTCCACAAGGCACAGTGCTGAGCCCCCTTCTCTTCCTCTGTCACATAAACATCTCAAGTGAGGCTGTTTGCAGATGACTGTCTTGTCTACAGAGAGATAAACGGCTATGATGACCACAACCACCCCCAAACAGATTTGAAGTGCCTTATGAATTGAGCGGACAATTGGGGCATGACATTTAATGAAACCAAATGCTACACAATGACAATCTCAAGGAAAAAAAACCATCAACCTATATGTACTCACTAAACGAGACAATTCTCCAACAAGCATCAAATAACCTAAATTGGTCGCCCTATATAAACAAAATTTAAAAAAAAAAGCCAACTCCACCCTAGGTTTCATTTGAAGAAATCTGCGCCACAGCCCAAGTTCCTGCAAACGAAATGCATATCACTCACTCGTCCATCCACTACTAGAATATGGAGCGAATTTAATGTACCGCAGTGTGTTTTATCGCTCGAGACTACAAATCCACCACTTCTGGCTTCGTCACGGACCTCTTAAAAAGATTTGACATCACACACACACCCACCCCCCGCCCCTAAAGACAGATGAGAGGGACTCTGCCTGATATTCTTATATAAAGTGGTCATGGGACTGGTTCCGATCATCGCAGCAGGCACGTACCTCACCCCACAGAAGCCAGGTAGACTGATGAGAGCAAAACGCTCACTAAACACTGACAATCCCATAAACAATTACACCCGAAATATTAGCAAATGCTTCAAAGTCCCTCAGTGCACAACAGTGCAGTATAAACAATCTTTCTTCCCACGCACAATAATAGCATGGAACCACCTGGACAATGCTACTGTGAACTCGACATCGGTCGAAAGCTTCAAGGCTGCCCTGGCATTAGCTAGGAGCTGTTAGAATAGCAACATCATACCCCCAACTTTTGCACAGATGTTAGTACATGGATGCAGCAACGAACAGAACCAGAATAGAAAATATCTTTATAAGACTGATACATAAAATAATTTAAAAAGCGTTTGCTTACGAGGTTCAGGGGAATATTCAAAGGAATTTCAGATTAGACGAGGCCTAAGCATGGAGACTCGCTGTCATACATGCTATTTAATCTAAAATTGGATAGTTATAAAAGTGGTTCTCAACTTTCCTAATGCTACTACTCTTTAATACTGTTCATGTTGTGGTGACCACCCTACCACAAAATTATTGTCGTTGCTACTTCATAACTGTAGAGTATGTGTGTTTTCTGATAGTCTCAGGTAACCCCTGGGAAAGAGTCAATCTACTCCCAAATGGGTTGAGAAGCGCACATATTGACATCTGAGGAAAACCCAAGACCCGCTCTCTACAATCAACACCTTCAGTATCTTGCATATGCTGACGACATTTTCAGCACTGTAAGGGGAAAGTAGGAAAGATATATCAAAAGCCTTTATTGAATTAGAAGACTTTATAAAATGGATTAGCTATCGAATTTCTAGTTTAAAAATTAAAAACTCAAATAAAATTAAAGCATCCAAGTTCACCCTCGCGATAATGCCACTATAAGCAGGGTTTGGAGGTCATAAACTCATTAAAATTAAAAAAACACTTGAAAAGGTAAATCAATTCAAATACCTAGGATCTTTATTAAATGAAAGAAATGAATTACTAACAGAAATAAAAGAAAGAATATCGGCAAGAAATAGGGCACACTTCAGTAGTCGGAAAATTTTCAAAAGTAAAAAGATATAAGCAAGTGAAACTTGGACCCTAACAAAACCGACAGTAAACCTATTAAACTAATGGGAGAGAAAAGTTGACCTGATATTACCACTGCTCATGTTAATGAAGTAATCCAAATGTATTTATATTCTATCTTTGGTTATTTTACGAGAGTTAAAAAGTTGTGCATGAATTACCATATTTTCTTATGGAAAGGGATCATTGGTGATCCTGTGATTGTAGATATGTATCAGACTTTATTAGAAATGAGTTTAGCGTATGAACCCATAAACTGTCATTGGTGAGGGATATTATCAGTAAAGTCACTGAAGGAAATTGAAAAGCTTGTGATTTGCCAATTTAAATAAAGTTCTCATTTAATTATTATAAATAATGTAACTTGAGCTTAATCAAAATATTTATTGTAATTTCGCTGTATTTAACAACGTAACAAAAAGAAGAGATGCTAAGATAAATGTGATTAAACATATGAAGGGTTCAAGGGAAAAACCAGTGATGTCAGTTTTTCAAAATTTCCATGTTATATCCCTTGTGGCTACATTCCATTTAATAGAATAATATGATACATAGGTCCAACTGAAAAAGCAGCTTAGTCAATAAATAAATAAATACGTAGACATCTTGATATTGTCATACTTTTATGAGGAATTTTCAAACTTTAAATTCAATTTTCTCAAAACCTGACATCACTGGTTTTTCCCTTGAATCCTTCATATGCTTGAATTTATTTGTATCATATTATAATGACTTGATTTAAGTAAAATAATTGAAAATGCCTATCATAGATTTAAACCAATTTGTTCTTTTAGTTTTAAGTATGGTAGCAATTAATGATTTAATCATTTGGGAAAGATGGGCATAGATAAGGAGGTTATTTTACCAATAACAAATCTTAGTTGATAAATATTTCTTTTATTTTCAGATGGCGTTCAAGGATTGAAGACAAAAACTATGAGGGAAGACTTCAGTTGGCGCCGAGGAATTCAAGGCAAAGAGAAGGAAGAAAAGTCAACATCTGACATTGCTTTAATAAAGAGATGGTGCTTATTATTGTATGTGAGGCAAAGAGAAGATATGTACATTCAATAAATAGATGGTGCTTAAAAAATGTTTAAAATAAAAGAAAGACAATGGACGACAAAGATATGAGGGAAAAGTAGAAGATAGAATAAAGAATAAAAACAGTGTTGTAATTTATTTATTGAACGAAAGATGAATAAATAAAAAAAAATAATATAAAAAAAATTTGAAGTTTTTTAAATTTATTTAATTGAAAAAAAGAAAATGAAAACATGAATGCTCTTTATTTTAGGGGGAGAAAAACAAAAAATATCCCCGCGAGACTATCTCCAAAGAGATGAAAACATGAATACTCCTGGTGATATACAGTGAGTTCTCTTTACAAACTTTGGTAACTTAAGGACTTGGTGAAATCCAAGCTACCTAAAAAATGTAGGCACCTTATTCCACCAAGCCCTCCAATTACACATGTTACAGGAAAAGTGTGAAATCCAGGCATTCTATAAGATCTACTTGAATTTAAATGTTTGTTTATAAGAAGTCCAGGCACTAAAGCTATAGACAATACTGCTGGATATCTTCAACAGTCTATCTATAGAATACCTGGATTTCATACTTTTCCTGTAAAATACAAATCAATCCATTATTTATTAACATTTGCTATTTGTCTAACACCACCATCATCTTAAGATCTGGCAAAAAAAATATTTACAATGAATTCACATGGATGGTGTTTAGTTTTTGTACAATAGACATTTGTATGTTTATCACATGGGGCACTTTGAAATCATAATTCTGCATTGCCCCTGTTATTATTTGATTGCTTGTCGCCAAATAATTAAACCGTATTTGTGCACAATTGGAGTCTCATCATTTGATGACCAGCAATATACAATATCACACATCCTTAACTGATTCTAGACAACATATTTAATGGTATATGTTCAAAGTCTTAAAGTATGTTCACACTACCGAATAGTTACTAGGATTCTTGCCTTTTAAACAAGATTTGTTGAGCACTAAACAAAATATGATGGGACTGTTTATGTAACTTGCCAGCTTGTAGTCACAGAAAGTTGAGAATCCATGTAACAAATCTGCAGTGTGAATGTACCTTTAAAACTACAGGATCTACAAAGTCTTATGCCTACAACAGACCTGTTTACCCTCAAACTCTTAAAATCGCACACTTATCACAAAATTGTCAAATACCTTATATTTATAGTAAAAAAAATAAATAAACATACAGTCTATATAATGTTTACACCTCAAAATCATACATAGTAAACAGGTCTGCTACAAAATCAAATTTCAAAAACATGAAAAGTGAGATTCAAATTATAACATTTAAGGAAACAATTATAATTTTCAATAAAATCTTTAAAAAATCATGAAAAAATTTAGATATTGGTTCACAAGTTCATACACACATTTATTGAACATCTTGAAGGGGTTGGCACTTTATTCAGTTAAGTAAAACCATCCATACAATAACTATCAACAATAAAAATAATGGTTCAAGTTGTTGGCACTGCTGGTGGTCAAATGTTCATGTTATTGGCACCGCTGGTGGTCAAATGTTCAGGAAGGAAACACTATCTGTTGTCCAATGTTGAAATTTTGGAAGTCAAGGAGTCTTAACTTAATAAAAGATAAAGATTTACCTATTCAGGAGTGTCTCTGTTAGTGTTACAGAGAAAAGAAATCTTTGTGGTACCCAATCATGGATGTATCTCAGTTGTACCCAATTATGGATGTATCTCAGTTGTATCCAATCATGGATGTATCTCTGTTATACCCAATCAAGGATGTATCTCTGTTGTACCCAACATGGATGTATTATCTCAGTGTTACGCAATCATGGATGTATCTCAGTTGTCTAATCATGGATGTAGTATCTCAGTGTTACACAATCAGATGAATGTCAGCTGTACCAAATCATGGATGTAGTATCTCAGTGGTACCCAGTCATGGATATATATCAATTGTACCCCAATCATGGATGTATCAAATGTATCCCAATTATGGATGCATACCAATTGTCCCAATGATGGATGTAGTATCTTAGTGGTAGCCAGTCATGGATGTATTATGTCACACTCAGTGGTACACCATCATGAATGCATCTCAGTTGTATGGTACCAAATCATGGTAGTACCTCAGTTGTACCCAATCATGGATGTAGTATCTCACTGTTACACAATCATAGATGAATCTCAGGTGTACCAATTATGGATGTAGTATCTCAGTTGTACCCAATAGTGGATGCATCTCATTTCTGATGACCAAAATTAAAATTGTGAATAATATCAAAATATTTTACTATCTATATTTTTTAGGTTTCCAATATATTATGGCATATTTTTGTCTTTATTTCTTACTCTTTCAAACTGAGTATCATTTGGGACCAATAAAAAAACCTCACTAAATCTCATGTAAAATAAAACTAACTAAAAATTGGAAATACTTTTACTTAATAGATATTCAGTACCTGGGTCAATAAACCATGAAATCAAGAGAAATTGTTTCCAATCAGATCACTTCTTGGAGGAAACCATCCAATGTGTTGACAGAAACAAGGAAATCATCCAATGTGTTGACAGAAACAATCTGTAAATAGAGAAATTATAAACTTGCTTGTCTAGTTTTATATTATTCTGTATTTTTGAAAGGGTCAGATTATAGGCTAAATAGACTTAAGCCCATGGCCTCAATAATCTATTGGGCAACCAAATTTTGAAGCTTTTTTTGAGTGGCAATGTATCAAGTAATTAATCATTTAATGTTATTTCCTAATAACTACAATGAACTTAATGTTAATAAGTGAGAATAGACTACATAATCAGTAAATAACTGCTTTAAAAAATTAAATTAGTTGTTTTAGTTATTAGTAATACAAGTAGTTAGTCTTCTTCCTCCATATTTTGAGTCTACTAATTTTTTTCTTGTATTTGTACTAGTTACTTGTGATAATTTAATAATTACTATTAGTAATACTATTACTACCAGTGGTTTGGTAATTGGTATTATTTCTCCTTAAAATTTTCTAACGCAAATCAAACTAAACAAAAATTGCATTTGCAGTTTAAGATAAGCTAAAATGGTGAAATATCATTGAACACTTTCCCTAATAACATATAGTATACCCTGTCCCTAGTGACTGGGTATAGCACACCCATACAGTTATAATAATGGGAAAAAGTGTTTCTGGTAATTCCTGGCAACTGGATGGGTTACCCCCATAGTCTTATATCACAGTAAATGGCTCTCTTTATGTTATTTTTCTTTTTTAATATGTGGCATGATTTAATTGACTTGAAACCGAACTCCCTTCACAGATCGCGTATTATCTCCCACTGAAGCAATTTTTTTGTATATTATGATAACATGACACAAAAAATAGTTGACTGCACCAACAGGGAAGGTGAGAAATTAAAAGGAGACAAATGGCAATTAATGATGAGATCTAAATAAAAGCCTACTACACACTGGCGCTCTTTATCTGAACAGCATTTCAGTGGAATTTTTATTTAGCCATGTTGATGGAAATCCTTTTAGGGCAGCATTTTCAATGAAGAGATTCAGCAAATTTCTGATTCATATTTGCTTTAACAAGGATGGTTGATCAATCCTTTCTGGCTCGTGACATCTTTGATCCCATAAGAGATGTATGAGAAGCATTCCTGAGTAATTTGGTGAGGTATTATGTTCCTGGAGAGAACATCACAGTAGGTGGACAACTGGTTGGTTGCAGAGGTCAGTGCAGATTTATTCAATCTATGCCATGCAAGCCCAAAAAATATGGAATAAAAATAAAGAGCTGCCCATATCTCTTCAAATAAAACGTAAATGCCCTGCCAGCAAAGAGAAATATTGGAATATCCCCAGAGATTGTGATTTCTCTCACAAGGAACTTCATTGGAAGTAGCCACAATTTCAGAATAGCCTATTATTTCATTCCCCTACAACTTGCAAAACCAATGGCAGAGAAAAGACTCACCCTATAGTTGGAACAGTGAAATGGAGCAAGATGTTCCTACACAATAATGTCTGCTCCTCAAAAAATCAGGGTTTTTGTTCAGACAGGAAACAACCTTGTAAAAAACCAGAGCTTGACGCAGAAAATTGTATTGCTCCAGAACACAATACACAAATGTCCAGTTATGGAAAGTGAAACTGAATGCAAGAAACCAGAGATAACAACAAAATCAAAGATGGCATATATGCCATGGACCAAATGACTAAGGTGTTCTCTGTGAATACAAAAAAGTAAAAGACGGCATTTGGTTGTTTTTCAACATTGTTGACTAGGCATCCACTGCAACCAATCGCAGACAGCCAACATTGATGTTGCACATTTCCGCAAGTAGAGGCATTAAGATATTATCAAGAAGAACATCGCCAGTGTTTTGAAATCTTTAAAAACACTTCAAACAGCTGCCCAAACCACTTCAACTCAGCAAGTTTATTAAGACATTAATATTTGCGAAGACAATTCAAAGCTGAGATGCAAAGCCCCTATTTTCCATGTGTACTTTGAAATGGTTTGTTACGTTGAATACATGTTAATGTTATTATTATTAGTACTGGTCCCCAAATGGATTCAGAATAATTATTTATTATCAAAATTTAAAAATTAATTTTATTGACTACACAGACTCAAATAATCAACAAAGAACAATCAAACAAAAATGTTCATAAGCCAGTTAAGACGTCTTTTCCATCAATTAAATTATCCTTGGGACTGTAGAAAATATATTAATACTCACACTAAAAAAAAAAAAAAAAAAAAAATTAGTCACTTTCGCATTTTTATACTTTAAACTTATTAACTTTATACAATTGCATCCACCGAGATGTTCATTCCAACTACCTTGTGGATTACGGCGAGTATGAGAAAGGTTATTAAAAGGAGACTCAAGATATCAGCAATCACAGCCTGTCTCTTTGTGTTTTACACCCAGTTAAAAACACCCAATTGCTGTGGAAAGGATTAAAGAATAGAAATATTTTTACATAAAATTTTGTAGAAAACTAAATTAAATAGCTTGATTTTAATTTAATTAATCCTAATTAACTTACACCTATCCCTATAATACATAATTTGACTTCAAACAGTATCCCCCTCCTCACACATATAGGGTAAAGAGAGGTAATTGGCTCCATGGGGTATTAAGCCCTAATTGCTCAGTTCATACAATAAAATGCTTGATATTATTGAAAGAAGAGAAAAGGGCATTAAGCTGTACTTGGAGGAAACTTACTAAAACTTACTAAACTATCAGAGAACTTTTCACAACCATTCTTGGGTTTCTAACCTGATTGATTTTTAATTTGTCTTTTTAGACAAGTGCTTTTTCCCCTCCTATTTTCAACTTTCTTCAAACCATTTGTAAAACTTCAGCTAAGAGGGAGCTTGTTTTTTTTTAACTTGAAATTTTATTTCTACAGTGAAAGTTTTTTAGTTTACATACAAAAACAAGTACAACTAAACTCAGCAAGTACTTTTTTGTAGTTTTTAACTATATGAGTTAAAATACTGATATTTGTAGAGCAAATGAAGCTGGTCGTTTTTTCAAAGTAAAATGGCAGTTGGATGAAAGATTTAGAGATTATTTATAAAAAGCTATAAAATTTACTTTAATACTAAAGTTACTTTTAATATTTAGAATAGGAAGCATTTGTAAAAGAGATATGGTTCTGTAGATAATTTATTTATTTAATTAGTTTATAAAAATGAATATTTTAAATAGGAGGGGCTTAACACCCCCAACTGTTAAAAAGATTATTAAAACAACCAAATAATATTGATCTGATTAATAAAATCCATGTTTTAATTCATATAAGTTATTTTGTGTAAACACTTAAATATGTATGTACTATTGATTTGCTTCTCACTTGAATTTTTTTTTTGAACTATTCCATTTGTCTTTTTCAGGACGTTTATTTTCTTTAAAAAAAAAGGTAACTATTAAATTTCATATTACAGTACAAGTATTAATTATAATTAAGACATTGATTAAATATTTGTTGGGTATCATTACTTTATAATTATATGCATGAAAGTCTGACTTTACTTTGGTAAAAAAAAGGTAACTATTAAATTTCATATTACAGTACAAGTATTAATTATAATTAAGACATTGATTAAATATTTGTTGGGTATCATTACTTTATAATTATATGCATGAAAGTCTGACTTTACTTTGGAATACATTTAAAAAAATCATTCCCCCCCACCCCTTTTTTTTTTTTTTTCAGAATATTTCAAATTCATCATTTCATACAGATAAGTGTTCATATTATTAGTATTAGTTAAACATTTATTGTCTATAATTTATTTACAAACTGACTTTGCACCATTTTTTTTGTTACATTACAGTGTAACTGTTTTGACTCAGTATTTGAATAATTTATTAATATTTCTATTTTTATATTTAGGTCCTTATATTTGAATAATTTATTAATAACAGTTCTATACTTCTTTTCAGGACGTATTAAGTAGTAGCACTGTTTTATCTCATGCAATTAGTTTATATTAATATTAATATTATGGTTTGATTTTATGAAAATAAAATTAAATTTTTCATTATTTTTCTTTTCAGGTATTTTTAAATCCCCTACAGAACATAAAATGCCTATAATCAAATTATAATTTTTATGTGATATTCTTATTACTTGAAAATGGAATAAACATGCAATTTTTTTTGTTTTTCTTGTAAAGAAATAATAATTTTTCCAAAAAAAAGTGTTTTTTTTACCAAATTTTTTTTCACTTTCTCTGCAAAAATATTTTTTCAAAATAAATGTATCTTCTATAATGTGCAACTTTTGTTTTCATTGTGTTTTACATTGCATTGAGAGTGTGTGCTGAAAATTTGGTACCCTTATCTTTAAAAATAAAAAAGTTATGGGTCAAAAAGTGGAAAAAATTGAAAAGTGGGTCACAAGTTTTTGGGGTCAAATATATAGCATAAAAAATTTGACAAAAAAAATCATAACTCCAGTTCTATACAAGATAGAAAGATAAAGTTGGTGTTGTTATAAAGCTTATGGCTAGCCCTTTAAAATGATGTATCATTCATGGCAATCGGACAATATTTAAATTTTGTGTCAAAGTACCTAAATAACATTACACAGATACAGTTTAAATTGAAAACAAAAGTTATTAATTTGTAGAAATAGCTTTAAATTTTTAAAAATATATTTTTGATAATGAAATCCCAGAAAAAGCCATGGAATGGATCTGTCAGAATTGCCTAAAACCTATGTGAAAATATAGGCATTGAACATGCTGGAGCTAATTGCCCCCATTTTGTTAAATTTAAGTCATAATTAGTTTTAACTTTTTAACCTTTTTTTTTTACTATATGGCTTAAAATTTTGCTCATTAAATATTTTGTACTTCCAGAAAGATGTGTGGTCTTTTTATTTAAACACATTTTCAGTTTGAATTAAATAATATTTATTTATTTCAAAGAGAAAAAAAAAAATTTCTTGAAAACATGGTCCTTAATTCCCTCCATTACTAACATATAATCATAATCATAGTCATAGCTCAGAAGAAAACTAATGTTTGTTTTGTATCTTGAAAATTACTGACAAAGTTATCATTATTCTTTATCTATAATTTAGGAAAAGTAATTCAAACCACAGCATCAGCTAGGAGCCGTTAGAATTTATCGCTGTTAAAATAGCAACATCATACCCCCGACCGTTGCAAAGACTCCATTACATGGATGCAGCAACCAAACACTACCAGAACAAAAGAATTCTTTAACCTAAGGAAAGCTAATAAAATTGTTGATTTTAATAAACTTTTGGTATAAAAGAGTACTCAATTACTCAGAGGCAACTCAAAAAATTAATTTGTCTATCAAGGTGACAGCAGTTAGTTCCCATACTTTCATAAAAGAATTAGGAACAGTAACCAAGTTAATACAATCTTTCACCAAGGTGACAAGAGTTAACTTTCTTGAATCGTATAAATAAAATTATAATTAATGGGCAGCTATCGCTGTCGTCTTTAAAAATGTGTTTATTTTAATGGTTGCTTCCCTTTGACCGTAATTTTGCAAAATCAAGGGACAAAAAATTCTATTTCAGACATTTATTTTACTAGTATTCAGTAAATTAACATTTTATTCTGTTATGCTAAATTTATTTTTATTTGTTAACGTGTTACTTTTCTCTAAATAATTTTACATTTTTTAATCATTTAAAATACTTTATAATATACATTTTAATAGAAGTATATGACTTTTATACTTATAAAGAGAATTCTTCTGGGATATCCTGTACATTATTACTTCAATTTTTTAAATTTTTGTTGTAAATTTGATTTTAAAGCATGTTTTATTTTTGTCTTAATAGTTTATCAAGAAAATATTAAAAATAGCTTTTATTTTTTACATTTATAAACTGATATGATATTTTTGTACTGGTAACCTATGATTGTTACATTATTTTAAAAGTTAGTTTATACCTTCCTAGTAAAGTCAGTTACTTAATAATTTGAAAAATAAATGTTTATACTGTAAAATGAGTGTGATCATTACTTTATAATGTATGTATTTTATATATTTTTATGAGTAATAAATAAAATGTATCTTTTTTCCAGAAATTTTTAAACACTAGAGACACATTTACAATCCCCTAACTTGAGAGACAATGAAATGACAAGATTTTCATTGTCAAAGATGATTGTGACATCCTATTTTCAATATACAAATACTGCAACTAATGGTAGTGCTTATTGATAACTTCATTCAGGACTGCTTATTTTTTAATAAAATGTATACAATTTTGTTTCTGAGTTCTTGTGAAATCTGTGATTGAACTTGTATTTGTGATTGGACTTGTATTTGTATGTTTTAAATCAGGTGTTTGATCTTGAAATTATTTTAAAAGGAGATTACCACTCCCTAAAATGTTATCTTTATAGTTTAAATTAGAGTACCAGTATATAAAAGTATAAATAATTGTACTCAATATAACTTTTAAAATCTAAAGCAGTGTACTACAAATGAGCGTTCTGTTCATTTTAATACATAAATCAGGAATGATTTCCCTAAACTTGGTAAAGGGATGTCAACAAAAATATACCGGGTTATAAAAAGTGTCAAGAGCTGGAGAAGATATCTAGAGAATGGAAGAAATGGAAAGAAATAGTTAATGGTCTATTTTCCACTAGCAGTTGATCAGACTGAGCAGAGGAGTACTGCTAATTCTCTTTTTAACTACCGGTATCTCAAAACTTGTCAAATAGCACCTAAAATTCCCATTAAATCAATTTAAAAATTATATTGATTATTTTTTTTATTAATTAACTTTTATTTATGAATGTTCAGGAGAGCTTTACTATACTTGTACAATGTAATAGTATTTTTGAGATATGTAAGCTTTTTACTATGATTCTATCTCATTTGAAGGTCCTTATTTAAATATTTATTATATCTAAAGTCAAGTTTTTCTACATTCTACCCAAAAAAAAAAAATGTCTATAGCATGACTCAAGCAATAATATAATAAGATTTTACGTTTTCTTTGGAAATTATTAAAAAGTGGACCTAAGGGGTCGCCACAGAAGAACAATATAATAACTAACCTATAATGGGCCTATACTAAGTTAAATAATTTAAAAAGTTGAACTTTTTAATTTAATTAAGGTGGCATCCATTTGCTATGATAGCACTAAAAAGAAAAAAGGGGGGTAGGAGAATTAAATTTCTAATTGTTATTTGTAATCAGGAGCTACGGAGCTCAGGAGCAATATTTTCTTTGCCTGGAGCTCGAGCTGATAAAATTTCTCATTGATCCAAATGGAAGTACAAAGTAGTCATTAGTGTTACAGTTACAGGGTTAGAGTATATATGCTGTACAAATAATAAGCCTATTTAATTTATAAATACCTTTCAATTACATCATGCCCTTCGCCCATTTATTGTCTAATGTTTCTATTACATCTTTTCTAAATTAATTACATTATTATTATTTGGAGACTGCTGTTGTTTTGATAACTTAGCTTAGTCAATGTAAACACGACCTAGTGACCTAGATTGATGAAATTCTTCTTAGTGTTTGTTCACATGATATGGAGGGTGCATAATCATACAGATATTAAAAAATGTGCACACCATCAAAATATGATCAAATAGTTATTTTAAAGTTATGACAAGGGTTCATACAAAAAGTGCATCAAATGTATGAATGAAAATTTGATGAGAATTTGATGGTCTGAACTGAGCATTAGGGTATTTCATTCAGCTCATCAGTCTATTTGAACCAACTGGTCAAGGTAATACATTTTATCATTCAGTCTTCATGCCAAGACAGGTTAGGGTAATTAAAAAGTCTATATTATTAGTTCTGGTGGAGCAGCACATTCATACAACAACAAGGTGACATTTATTTGAATTACAAATGAAAAATATTATAGGTTTAAAACCATTAATGTTAAAGTTTAAGTGATTGAAACAATGAACAGGTTGATTGAAAAGTCTAAAAATTTTAGTTGTGTGTTAGTAAAAATTTATTTTATTAATAATTTGGTAAATTTGTTTACTTGTGTTGAGACATTCAGGTGTCAGCCAAGATGGTGTGTTGTACACTCAGATGAGAGGCAAGATGGTGTTGTGTACATTCAGGTGTCAGCTAATATGGTGTAGTGTACATTCAGATGTCAGCCAAGATGGTGTGGTGTACATTCCGGTGTCAGCCAAGATGGTGTGATGTACATTCAGGTGTCATCCAAGATATGGTGTACATTCAGATTTCAGCCAAGATGGTGTGGTGTACATTCAGATGTCAGTCATGATGGTGTGGTGTACATCCAGCATTCGGCCAAGATGGTGTTGTGTACATTCCGGTGTCAGCCAAGATGGTGTGGTGAACATTCCGGTGTCAGCCAAGATGGTGTGGTGTACATTCAGACATCAGCCAAGATGGTGTGGTGTACATTGAGGTGTGAGCCAAGGTATAGTGTACATTTAGGTGTCAGCCAAGATATGGTGTATATTCAGCTGTCAGCCAAGAATCTATAATATAGATTTACTGAAAAATCTTGGATTTCACCGTCAAGTCACTTGTGTGGAATGCATTAACCTGGAAGTGAAAAAACAAAATATTAAAATAACATTATTTACTGTCCCTTTACAATGGTATTTTTATTCATTTATTTCAACTGTTTCATGTACTTCATCTACTTCACTTTAGCTGTAAGACTAATTGAAGATGAAAATATGTGTTGGTTATTGTTACATGTTACAAAGACTGCAATGTCTACATCAAAGTTATGCATCTGAAAAAAAACAACATTATAACAAAAGAAGAATAGTAAATTTAAAGAAAAAAGGTACTCCTATATCATATGTGTCAAACTTAAGGCCAGTGGGCCACATCAGGCCCAGCGTACAATTATATCAGGCCTGAGAGGTTTTGACCAGCGTACAATTATACCAGGCATGAGAGAGAATTTTAGGCTCAAATATTTTTTAATGGCCCTGCGATATGAAGTGCAAATCAAATTCCCTAATAATCTGCCGTGTCCAGCGATAGGCTACCTGAGAGCGTTCTCGCTTTTTCTATCAAAATAAGCGACAATAAAAGTTGTGTAGTGAGTGGATGTTCGTTGTTACAGTAGCCTAGCAACATTCAGTTGCTCATTTTGGATAGGCGCATCAGAAATGAAAGTAAGGTAGAGCCCGAATTCTACATCACCCTTTCCTGCTATGGCTAACGTGGTATCAATCTGTACCTACTTTGTGGAGATAATGTGGCTGTGATCAAGGAATATAATCTGATACGGCCCCAAGAGAATAAACATCAAGACAAGTTAACTTTTTCGCTGCGGCATATTTTTATTTAAAAAATGTACATTTTTTTCAAAGAGCGAAAAAGAGTGAGAGGTTGGGTTTATTAAAAAATATTTAAAATATCATTCTTTAGTTTATAAGACTAAACTTGGTATCAAATGAAATATAAATGAAAGGACAATATGTTTGTAAGCTATTTTTTCAGTTTAAATAAAATAAATTAAAGAAAATAATCATTTTTTCCCCAAACCCTATAATGTACGCATACCTCATCTTCATTTCTATAACTAAAATCCTCTAAAACTACTACTATCGGAATCTTGTGATTGATCTTAATGTAAATCATCTTCGCTATCAAAAGAAATAGTATAAAACAATTCCAAAGCTTTTTGAGCCGTTAGTCGTCTAGGAAACTTACTCACCTACTTGGGCCTAGAGTAGCCATAGCAACAGTAGAAAAAAAAAGCGAAGAAAATCATTAAAATAGTGCTCCAAATGACAACAAATAAACCTTGGTTTCGCTTATTAACAATGAAGTACCACTCTTCTTTGTAAAAGTCTTATTTTAAAAATAGCTCTTAAAAAGTTTAACCGAGAAATAGCAAAGAAACAAACATGAAATTGAAACAACGCACAGCGCGTTGGTCCATGCTTTTGAGAACGGCGGATGAACGTGGTGTGCGTTGTTCCGCATCGAAAGAGTTAAAAAGCCTGAATGCAGAGTAGAAGCAACAGAAGGTAGAAGAATTGAAGAGGAATGTTTTTCACATACTGAAGCTGCTGTGAAAGCAAGTTTTATTGTGGCGAAGGAGCTTGCAAAATCTAATCATTAAAATAGTGCTCCAAATGACAACAAATAAACCTTGGTTTCGCTTATTAACAATGAAGTACCACTCTTCTTTGTAAAAGTCTTATTTTAAAAATAGCTCTTAAAAAGTTTAACCGAGAAATAGCAAAGAAACAAACATGAAATTGAAACAACGCACAGCGCGTTGGTCCATGCTTTTGAGAACGGCGGATGAACGTGGTGTGCGTTGTTCCGCATCGAAAGAGTTAAAAAGCCTGAATGCAGAGTAGAAGCAACAGAAGGTAGAAGAATTGAAGAGGAATGTTTTTCACATACTGAAGCTGCTGTGAAAGCAAGTTTTATTGTGGCGAAGGAGCTTGCAAAATCAGGCCAACCATTTACAGAAGGAGAGCTTATGAAGTGCTGCATGGTGAAAGTGTGTGACGTCTTGTGTTCAGACTAAAAGCATATTTTGCAAATGTAAGCCTTAGCAGAAATACCGTTGCTGATCAGGCTTGTGAGATGGCCACTGATGTGAACACACAGCTGATCGAAAAAGACAAAGACTTTGTTGCATTCTCACTTACTGTCAATGGAAGTAATGACATGACTGACACTGCACAGCTCGCTATCTTCATCCATGGAGTGGACTCCACTTTCAATGTTACAGAAGAAATTTTGGACATGGAATGCATGAGAAATGACAGGAAAAGAAATGTTTGACAAAAAATCTCAAAGTTTAACCGACATGAACTTGCCTTGGGACAAACTTGTTGGACTTACAACAGATAGAGGGAGCACTGGTGATGTGCAGCGAAAAAAGTGGACTAGTTAGTTGGAAGGATGTGTTCAAAAATGCAGGATAAATTTACTGGTAGATTGCTAGCATATCACTGCAACATACACCAAGGGTGGCTGTGTGGTAAAGTCCTAAACATGGAAGGTGTAATGAGCACTGTTACACAAACCGTCAACTTTATCAGAGCCTAAAGTTTAAATCACAGGTAATTTCAATATTTTTTGGTGGAAATAGACTCAAGAGTTTGGCGACATGCCTTATCATACAGAGGTGGTGGTGGCTAAGGGGTTTAGTAGATTTTTCCAGCTGATTGATGAAATCTCTCAATTCATTGGCAGCATTGGGAAAGACTCAACAGTTTTTCGGGTTGAAAATAAAAAGTGGAAATGTGAGTTGGCATTTCTGTCTGACATAACCACTCATCTCAGCAACTTGAACCTGCAGCTCCAGGGAAGGGACCACTTGATCACTGCTATGCATGATGCAGTGAAGGCATTTCAAGTTAAGCTGTGATTATGGGAGACACACATGCAACTTGTCTCACTTTTCTTGTTGCCAAGCCATGTTGAGCCAAGTCAAGCTATAGTGTTTCCCAGTGCACACTTTGCTGAAAAATTTACTTTGCGCTGAGTTTGCACGGCACTTTAGTGACTTTGAAGCACAGAAAAGTCATTTCAAGCTGTTTCTAACCAATTTGTCATAGATGTGGAAACTGCACCTGCAAATTTGTAGATGGAGCTGATAGACCTGCAGTGTAATGGGACGGAAGTTTAGAGGGCTTCCAATTGTTGCATTGTATAATAAGTTAATAACTTGTTTGTTTACACCAAAATAGTACATTTTTTTAAAGATAGAAAAGTCTTTGGTTGATTTTTTAATAAAAAATTTGGCTGTGTTCATGCCATGTCATCCATCCATCCTTGTGGCGCTATGGCCTGCCTCACTACTTCTTTCCGCTCAGACTTAACTAAAGCTTTTCTTTTCCATGCTTGAATTCCCAGCTGCTGTTGATCTTTTACCACATCATCCAGCCATTTAAGCCTAGGTCCGCATTTGAGCCATTTTCCTCTGGGGTTTGGTAATGTACCAGCTTCACTCTTCTGTTTTTTGGCATTCTCTATAAGTATCCTGCCCAGCGTAGCCTGCCCTTTTTTAATTCTGCTACTAGCATGGGATCCTGATATAGACTGTACAATTTCTGGTTGGTAAGTATTCTCCGTCCATATTCATCCTTTGTCATATATTTCGCGGAGAAATTTTCTCTCCCATGTGTTTAATCGGTTTTCTGCTGTTTTTGTTAGGGTCCAAGTCATGCCCTGTCAGCTTATTATTAATGGTGATACCTAGATACCTTTATGTCTTTACTTCCTCAATACTGTGATTATTTATCGTGAGATCTGTAATTGGGTGATTCCCCCTTTGGAAATGGACAACCATTTCTTTCAGTTTTGAGACACTTAACTGAAGAAAATTTTCATTGCACCAACTGATAAAGCTAGTAAGTTGTGGTATATGTTTTCCCATTCAGATATTAAGCAATGATAGTATCATCAGCAAATTTAATTATTGGAATGCTTGGTCTCTGGGTATTATTGGTATATATTGTATAGAGGACAGGGGAGAGAATGCAACCTTGTGGTACCCTGGTACATATTTCTCTAGTTAATGATATTTGGTCATTCAACTTGAAATATTGTGGGCAATTTGTTAAAAAGTTCACCTCACTTGAAAATTTGAGTTTAAACATAACAAATAAAGCTTTTAAATCATAGGGTGTGGTTGGATAGTGTTAAATGCTGATGAGAAGTCAAAGAAAAGTACCCTAGCATATTTTTTAGGGCTGTCTGGGTGATGGTAAAGACTTTCCAATACAGTAAAACCTCCTTTTTTGCAACCCTCTCTTAACGACTTCTTCCAACATACGACCGAAAAAAAATTCACTGATGCTTTGTAATATATAAACGACCTCTCTTAAATGACTCCCTCTAAAATACGACTTGCGACCTTCAAATAATTCAATTTTACGACCTAGCACCTGAAAAGTTCAGATTCCAAACCAATGTTATATTTGTACACTTGAAGAAAACAGTTTCGTTTACGACTTTTAACAGCAGACGATGCACTAAAGCAGTTAGGAAGAAGTGAAGGGGAAATAACTCTGCACCGTTAATTTGTCTTTTGATATACTCCAAGGAGATGGCCAGTTATTGCCTGAGCAGGGGCCTTTCAGACCTTGCCGACAGTATGTCTGGTGTTCAAAGAGACATACTAAAAGAACATGCATGGGTGGGGGGATCATGCAAACAAACAAAAATAACAGCTTTCTTTCAATAAAAAAAACTATTCAATGATTGAATAAAAATAATTACAACAAATATTAATGCTCTTATCTTATACATAAATAGTTATAACTCTAAGCATACACTCAGCACTTACACACGTTTTAAACAACTACCAAACCAGCATTGATTTTTATTTTGGAATTAATGAGGAACAGGAAGATAATGACTGTATTGGTTGTGAGACAATATGAGTTTATATTGGTTGTGAGACAGAGTTTAGAGACAATATGAGTTTATATTGGTTGTGAGACAGAGTTTAGAGACAATATGAGTTTATATTGGTTGTGAGACAATATGAGTTTATATTGGTTGTGAGACAGAGTTTAATCTATATTTATGAATGTAAGATGGTGCCTATACTTAATGGTATGTGTATTTTTTTACTTGTTTACTTAATTTTTTAAATGTCATTTTTCGAAAATGTCCTACCTCTTTTTTAAGACCCCTCCAATTAACGCCCTCGTTTTAATGGCAATTTAAGGGTCGTAAAACTGAGGTTTTACTGTAATAAAACTTTTTATTATAGTTGTAGTTTTTCAATGTCTAGTTCTGACATCTTCATGTGAAATTTTTAAAGTCCAGTTGGGTCATCTCCATGGCTTTCATTAATACATTCAACTAACCAAATTTGAGGAGACTCATCTGGAGGAATACAATTTTAAACATAATTTACACTTCTAATCTAAACTTAATATTTTAACCATATTTCTTGTCTAATTTAATATTCTAACTCTACTTCCAATCTATATTTAATATTCTAATCACAATTCTAGTATATACTTATTATTCAAGTTCATTAAGTAAACATTCTGTTTGAAACATGACACAACAGATACTTAAGATGAGCTATATCAGGGTGAATTCTTTCCCTCAAAGTTAACACTGAAAGTTATGCAATTCTTTGTTCCCCAGTCTGTTAGAATTTAACAGAGTGCTCCTCTGGCTTTAACAAAATCAAACAATCACTCTTAATTAAAGTTAATATTGTCACTAAAGGAGTGAAGTTCTGTGGTATATGATGACTGATTATTGCACTTGAGACATACATTTGATGTGTTTAAATTGCACTTGAGACATACATTTGATGTGTTTAAATTGCTCTGGTTTAAAAATTTTGTCTTAGAAAGAATATTTTCTGGATATATGCTAAAAATGAATAGATACAATGTATTCAAAACACATTATTTGGATAAAGAAAAGAATCTTATCTTACCTTATCTTATAGTGTTGAAATGTAGCAAAAAAAGGTTTAATGGTAAAGCATCATCAGTAACTTTTATGATCCTGAGCAGAGTTATCCACAAGGGACCCTGATGGTAAACTCCTTCACTTTGAGCGTCACTCATTGAAGAATGTGTTCTCTTCTCTAATCTGTATCACAAATTAATTCTGACATTGTCACACAAGCACACTCATACATTTGTACACTGGCTATCTATTTTAATACATTTGAGATTAAAACTAATTAAAGAGACACAAACATGATGCTTTTATCATAGTCAGATCCCACTGTGTGGCTCATCTAGTTTTAGATGCTTTAGCTTTATAAAATCTTTGTCCCCCCCTCCCCCCCCCCCAAAAAAAAAAAAGCAACGAATTATATTATCATTTAATTAAAGCTTATATTATACTCATGCACCAGACTTGTTTACCCAGGAACTCAAAAAATAGTACAATTCCATCTCAAAATAGTACAATACTGTCTCAGAATAGTACAATACTGAACAAATTAGTACACTTAGTAGCAATAAAAGGGGCACATTCTTTAACTGAGTACACATTTTATAAATATGTAAATACCTTGTGTATTGATGACGCTTGCTGAACTTTTAAGCTGCTGGAGTTCTTTTGCACTGAAAGTTTCATCCAAGTCCAAGCAGCTTCCTGATTTTCTCTTGAGGACCATTGCTGTTCCCTGGTCTGTGCATGTTTTCAGGACCATAGAGAATACTCTCTCGCATGCAGCACTGGAGTGAAATATGGTGAGGATCCCTTTCACTACAGGTGCAAGATTCTTAACGGCTGGGTGCTTTTGGTTAATTGTTTTCCAAATCCTGTCAACTCTTACCCCATCCTCAACACAATCCTCAATGTTCCTCTGCTGATACCTATCAAACTCTTCATACATGGTGTCAACATCAGTCCCTCTGGGGATCAGAATGGAGAATCTGTTAAGGAAGTATTCTAGCTGGTGTTGTTTAACCTCTATTCTCCTTTTTGGATCAACTACAGAAGCATTCTGAAGTACATGATCCCTTAGGGAAGTTTTTTTTAGAAGGTAGTCAAGCACCATCTCAAAATATTTTCCAACAGAAGTATAGAACTAGAACCCCACAACCCCATTGTCTCTGGGGCTGTACTTTTCTTTGTTTTGCAGCATGGTCTTTGTCTGAGATCCAACAATCAGGTCAGCATCATCTTTCTGACTGCTTCTTAGCTTGCATTGGAACTGAAAGACAAAAAAATTATAAACTAGTACTGTAAGTATTATGATAAACCATTTAGATGATAATCTAAAACAAAAGAAATGTATTAAATTTGCCCAACTAACTACAACATAAATGCATACATTAACATAATCAATCTACACAAGCTCACCTGGTCAATACCATTAACTGCTGTTGGCAAGAGAAATGTGCTGTACAAGTCACCAATTAGGCTGCAGGGGTTCTCCTTCAGCATGATGATCATAGCTTCTTCTGCCTGCAGTTGGACAAGTTCCTGTAAAAATAACCATGTGTCATTAAAATACTATTAAGTACAACAGTATGGTAAGGTAAATAATACAAAATTACTAATGTCCACTAAAGACAACTTTGCACAAAATAAAATGAATTGTACGAAAATATTGCTGGTCTAATGAGTAAAATTATGCAGCTTCAAGACTTATGGAATATAAAAATTCATCTCACCTAATCATAAACTTTCAGTGTGTAAGACAAGAAATAGCAGTTAAGTTGATTTGTTAGTGACCGCAAAAAGTCATAAATGGCATCAACCTGCTTCACAGAGTAAGTTGTGCAATGTCCTTCCAACACAGCAGTTGTCTGCCCATCATGTGGTTTCTTATTTGGTTTGGAATTTGTATATTTTTCTTCATAAAAAAAGTGCATAAAGTGGTCCCAGTTTTCAAACAATCTTTTTAGGCATCTTGCAATACTAAGCCATCTGGTGCAGACATGCTTGATACTTTTCATCTGTTCTGCACCATACAGGACTTGCAGGTTCTTCAATTCACTCTGTCTCTTCACACTTTTCTTGAAGAAGTAACAAACGTCAACCAGGACCTCCTCAACTTGGGGGAGACAGGAAGCCCCCTTTTTAGCTGCAAGATGCACCAGATGGAGGCAGCGTCATGCCAGATAAATGTCTTGCTCTCCTTTAATAAAACTGTATACTCCATTGTATTGGCCAGTCATCACATTGGCATTGTCACAGCCAAATGCAATGCAGTTTACCCATGAAATGCCCTGTGAATTCAATTCATCTGCCATGATCTTAAATATATTCTGTCCTGTGGCCGAGGACGCTTTGTACACCGGCAAAGCTAGGAGATGAGAATTTACAAGGCCACCCTATCCTTCAATGGTGACCACTGGAGAGTACTGCTTTTTGTCTGAGTCTTTACTACCATCAGTAGCAATACTGAATGTCAAGCTCGGCATCCTAATGGCTAAATTCTTCATAGTCATTGCAGACATTTCTAAAAATCATAGCTGTTGCTATATCTCTGCCAAATTTTATATCTGATATGAATAAAAGAAAATAATAAAGATATTAATGAAAATATCTGGTATGACAATAAAATAATTATTCCTATGGCACAAATCATCTTTAAAGCTGCACTCAGAAATGTGCTCTTTTTTATTTTATTAAAACATATCTTCTATGCAAGCTACTTGATTTTGGAAAAGTGATTTTGAATTTAATATTTGACAAAAAGATGTCAAGGATGTACTTTTACTCAGTGCTTCTTACCGGCTTTGATTTCAAAATGTTTTTTTTGCAATCATTTTGACTCTTTTGACACTCAATAACTACAGCAAGTCTTGAGGGGATATATTGTTTAAGGGATAGAGCTGTTTAGTGGGTTCTAAAAATATATTTCAATATTTCAAATGCGACTAACTAGATATTAAAAAATATGTCCAAATCCAACGTCCCAGTGCAGAGTAGTTGGATAATTTATTTTATTTTAAAAATCTTCTCTAGTTTTCTCCGTTTTCACAACTGCTGCTTTAGTGAATTATGTGCCAGCCTTCTAGCACGACTAAATTAGGAAAAGTAAAGTACTGTAAAGAGTAAAGTAAAAGTTAAAAGTCAAGTAAAGCAACAATATAAAAACATGTGACATGTGGTAAGAATCCCTGCCTTATTTATTATTACTAGGCACTTTGATGAAAATTTCAAAACATTTTTAAAAATATAAAAATACTACAGCTGTATAGAGCCTGGAGAATAGATTACAAAAACACCAAGATCAACTTTCTAGCTCAAGTGGTTCAAAAGTTATGAATTTTTTAGTAGGGACTTCAAAGGCACTTTTTTACTATTGGGGTTTTCCTCCACATTTGTGACCCTCATTTTGCCTTTTTTTAAACGCCTATAACTATTATAAAATGAGACAAAAATATAATATTTACAGGGTACATGGTACATAGTTAAATATGAGTGCTTCTAAATAAAGCCACAAAATATAAGTTAGATTTTGTTAATATTCCGCAAAAATTAAAAAGAAAATCTGTATTATTTTCCTATTGAAAATATATAAAATATGCTGACTCGTCACTTATTTGTAATTACGGTAATTAATTAAATATGTTAAATTTTTTTTTTAATTTCCCAAAACTTATAATAACAATATTCTTTAGATATTAATTTCAAATCTTCTGTGGAATTGTTTAACATTTATAAGTATAAACAAATAATAAAGGGATTATTTGTTTCATTTAGTTAAAATTGATGATTACACTTTTTATTTTATCATTTTCTACATATGTATATTATATATTATTCCTATATGAGTATGACAAAACAATCAGTATGTCATTCATTTTAAGTTTGTCATCTTGTTTTACAAATCAACATGTATTGTGAGAATCAACTTTGACTTTAGAGGTAAATAGAAAAATAAAATAAGTTATAGTCATTTGTTTGAGGTAAGTACAAGCTTTTATGATTGTTCTTTAGTAATATCTAAAGTAATTCTTGGATTATTGTGCCAGAAAGTGTGTTTTTTTTCTTTGAGAAACTGAGGATTATATAATAATTCTCTTGTGGAATATTGTGATTAAATATAGGATACTTCAATACCAAAGGTAAGTGAATATTTTTAAATTTTTTACTTAGTTTATGCCTTAAGTAAGAATCACAATATTCATTAAAATTTTATTACATATCCTAAAATATCATTAAATATAATTTATTATAATATTACAAAGTAGTTGGGTTGGGACTTGGCCTTAACCCTGATATAGTATACTTTGTAATATACTATATGTATAAATGGCCTATAGCCTATGTTCATTATATATATAAATAAATATTTATCTATAAATATATAAACTAATATAAATGATTATTATATTAGTTGTAATAAAAGCTATTTATCCAACTCCTTAAATCATTTATAATAGTATAATTACTATTATAATTCTTTTACTAAGCCTATCTAAGTCAAAGACAAGAGCTTATCAATCCCATGTCAGTGTCAGCCAGGTCCATGGGAACCAACCCAAAAATTAAAATCACTGATATTCAATAAGCCAATAATAATTATTTATGTTATAAAACATTTTTTATTTATACAAAATGATTTATTATTAGTTACATTTCCCATTTACACTCTGGATAGCCAACTTAATGAATTATTAATTACCCCACGGCCACTATCGATAATTGGAAATAAGCAGACAAGCATGGTGGCCATGATGACAAATTACATAGCCTAAGCCTAAAAAAATGACATCTTGGAAATTCGTTTTTGAAGCACACCCATGGTCTACACTCATGAATTTTGGATATGTTGTAAATGAACCTATAAATTATAAGAGCTGATTTTTTTATTATTGAGCGCATTTTTACAAAAAAGTTATTATTGAGTGAAGTTGACCAATTTTTAACTTCAATTTTCAAAGCTTTAAGCTTGACCAAAAAAATCAAACGAACTCTAAATATAACAGGTAAGATGTCAGCTTAAATTAATTGGCGGTAGTAAAATTATATTATCATGCTAAAAATTGATTATAAAACGCAAAACAACGATACCCTCAGTAAGTTAAAAAGTAGAGGTCGCCATTATGACAACGAAAATACGATGCCCGTTTTTCGGGTATTTCCTGTCGATACCGAGCTCCTTAATTATTACCCTTTTTTTTATTAGCCTTATATTATCATGCCTTACTTAAGTCTTTTCATTCCTCTTATATAGAGAGCATACAACTATATACGTTGGTTATTTTCGCTAATAAAATATTGTCTTTTTTATTTTTTAAGTGTTCTATACCTATTTTATCATACATTTGGAAGAAAAATATATAAAAATATAATATTTAAAGATTTTAAATAATAATTGATGTTTTTTAGCGAATTCGAGGTTCACGTGACATGCCGAAGCGTTATCGCCATTTTGGGAAAATTTGGGCAAGACGCTAGTCGACTCGGCAGCCCAAAATTTTAAATAATGAATACTACAGACGAAAATATTGATCAAATTTTATCTGAAACATCTGGGCAAGATAGTTGGGAACCTGAATCTAGTGACTTTGATTCAGATTTTGATGAGAATCTGCCTTTATAGCCCATTATAGTCACTAAAACTAGAAGGTTAGTAATCGAGTGTTTCGTCATTCTATATTTTTTATAGATTTTTTACTTTTACTTTTATTTTATTGGTTTAAATTGTATTTTTAATCATAATTGAAGTATTTACTACCCATTTTAAAATGAATCTACGCAGATAAAATCATTGTATAATTTGCGAATCTTTTATTACATAAATAATTTTAGAAGACGTTATGCTTAGAAACTGTTGCTAGGGAATGTAAACAATGCAGTCGGCACTAATTATTATGATATATTTTATCCTAAAGACCATGAAATTTGACATCGATGTGTGTTATAAAAAATTAATTATCTGACACTAATTTTTTTTGTCATAATGATTTTTAGACAGTATTTGAAGTATTAAAAACTGGAAATTTAAGTAAGTATATATTTTATATTCATTGCATCCCTAATAGTTGCATCATATAGGTCTATAATATTAGTTCTTCTTTTACATTCACAGGCTAGGCTTGTATGAGGTTCGAGATGATGACCCACTGGTTCCCACTCCTAAGTTTCCCCCAGCCAGAAAGACAGGCTGACATGTGTGGGAAGAAATGTCATCATAACATGGATACAATCTGCATCCTAAAGTCTAAGGATTTTCAAGATATGTTTCACACTGAATTTGGTTGAAACATTTGTAAAATACACCTATTCAACTACCATGGGACCTTCTAAACCATCCATCAACTGTGGTTTGTTGATATCTCAACAACATATCACTTTTACACATTTCTAGGACTACTAATGTGCATGTCAACTGTACAAGTCCTCAGTGTACAAAAATACTCGTCAACCGCAACAATGTTTCACTACTACCATGAATTGTGGGCTCATGCTGTATTCCCCAAAACAGATTTATTCAAATAAGACATTCTTCAAAGTTGATAATATTGAAACAGACAATGAGGACAAACTATGCAAAGTGAACTTGTCAGACTTTATCAGAAGTAAATAAAGATAAAAACCAAAGCAATGTGATATGATGTGATGGATAATAATTTATACTATGTTCAGTGGAGAGAAAATTAGACAAGCCTCACTTATTTCAAATAATATGACAGCAAATGGATTTTCTTTTGTGAACAAAACCAAAACTGATGGTGTCTTTCTAGGCAATTATTGGGGAGAAAAACCAAATATTGTCAAATCAGATTTTGAAATCATACAATTCATTCCTGTGACCTGTGTGGTGTTGACCAGTTGATAAATGAATATATCATTCTAAGTAAAGAGAACAGCACTGGACTAATCCCCTTTTCCATTTTGTTGATAATGCCAGCTATAATCTCTTCAGGATTGTTCAAAAGAAAACTATTATATAGATGAACTGAAGCTACCTGACATTTTATTCTCAACTGACTTCAACGAGGAAATTATTTTAGCATTTGATGATTTACTGAAAGTGATGCAGTTCCAAGTGCTGCAAATGTAAATAACACCAAATACAATCTAAATGCAATAATTCCTGATTGCATAGATTTTAAAAGCAATTGTCAGTGTGCTAGTGCTATAAATTAGGAATGCTAAGAAAATAAAATTATAAATCAAATATAGCGCATGGTAAATTTATCTTTGTTAAAAAAACAATAAACTTTCTGACTAACAGTACCATGAAGTTTAAAATCTCTATACTATTATTTTTAAAAATCTTGAAGTAATTTTTAAAAGGTAAAATAATAATAACCTGTAATTTTTGTGAATACTTGGTGGGGGCGGTGATTTTTATTTTTTTAAAAATTATTTCCCCTTTTTGACACATTTTACAAAATAATTTATATTTTGGTCAAATTCTCATGAAATGTTCTAAATCATGAATATGATATAGGAAAATGAATTTGCTTTCTAAATAAACAGATTTTATTAAATAATTGTATGTGGTTTGTTTTTTTCCTTCTTTGCATGTGATCACCAATTTTTTTTTTTACACATTTTCATTTTTTTTTTAATTGCATTTTTTCCCCACAACTTCTACTTCTAAGTATTGACACTATGTGTTTGAAAACAAATATTTTTAGAAACCTCATGCATTTCCCCACAATAATATGTATAAAATCATGAATTTTAGACAAGGATTCTAAAAGTTATTGACTCTTTTTTAAGGTCACTAGAAATCTCATGAAAAACATGCAAAATTCAAGGAACTAAACTAAAGTAAGACAAAAGAGTAAAGTTAAAGAGTCAAGAGTTAAATTAAGGCAATGAAATTTAAGCGCGAATAATTATTTCTAGTGATATAAAATTAAAACTTCTTCTTTACCTGATGGAACTAAAGGCTTAAAATTGCGTCTTTTTGTTCGAATACAATAACCATTTAACAAAATAGTACAAGATTTTTTTTTTTTTAAATGTACATTTCATGATTCTTTTGTCATTTACGACGCCATTGTGGGAAAACGAGGAGAACTCTTCTGTCTTCAAAGATACGTTATAAAAGTTGCCCAATAGGATTTAAATATTTTTTATTTTTATTTTATAAATTTATCTACTTTGTCTGATATTTCTTTCTAGCCCACTGGATCCATGCACAGCATGTAAAGGTGGTACTCGCAAAGGACCTCAATATCAGGGGGTGCATTCGCCCAGGGCACTTTTAAAAAAAAAAAAATTATAATGAGGGGTGACATTTTCGGCGAGCTGAAGAGTTTTTTTTTTTTTAAACTTAGTGGTAGTTGGGGGCACAACTCTCTAGTTAACATATCGCAACATAATCCCTGGTCCGCTCGTAACGGTTCCCAGAACTGCTCATTATGAGGACACGTAACACATCAACCAACGCTTGNAAAAAAAAAAAAAATAAAATAAAAAAAATTAAATAAAAAAAAAAAAAAAAAAAAAAAAAAAAAAATTGATCTACGAAAATGGCTAAAACAAAAAAATAAAATTAGAAAGAAAAAGCAACTACCTGCGATAAGAAAAAAAAACACAACCAAAAAGGATAGAACTATGAATCTATGAAATAAGGAGAAAAAACACTTTTTAAAAAAAATTATCATACTATTATTGTTATCACACCCGGCTCCGAAGCCATTTAATCTATATGGAGCCACTCCGGGTCTGAATAGCCTTTTGTTGCTATATGTACCCGGGTACCTATAGGTGTAGCCATAGTATATTATGTATTAGTAAGTAAATTGAAAAGTAAATTAAGTAGGTAAGAGTGCGTTTACGAACTTACTATAATTTTGTTCATTTTTTAGTAATATAAATCAAGAAGGTTAAAGTAGTTAGAAATTCCAAATATTCTTGTTTAAGTCGCTGCATTTGTAAGAAAATGTATGCTTTATAATTTAACCTCAGTTAAATCACATAATAAATAAATATATGACGTCTTGTGTAAATATTTCCTTTCTTCTTTTAAAAAAAAACAAACATTTAGATACAATTTATTTTTAAAAAATTACTTTTTTAAATAGTCATAGACTATAAAATCTAGAGACCTTTTTACAAAACATTTTTTTCTCATTTTTTGTTAACTGTAAATTTCGGGAAAGCCTAATTAAGTTTTAATTAAATCCAAAATGATAAATATTACATTAACACTCTCATAGATTTGTTGTCCTTTTTTTCCCCAAAAAATTATCAAAATTATCAAATCAACTGTTAGAACAGAATTTTTAAAAAAATATGATTCAAATTCATTAATTGATGACTTAGTCTAATCAAATAAATGGTTTTAAAGAAAATTATGAAACAACATTATTATTTCGATACAACTAAAAATAAAAAGGAATTGCGTAACCCATACATTGTCAATGGAACCTACATTGCAACAAACATCTTTTCTGTTGATAGTCGGTTTTGTTGATGCAAAAATAAAATTCATGTATGCGCCACAATGTATCCCATCATTTTGAATTTATCAAACATTTTCTGGGGAAGGGTTTACTGAGACCTCTCTCCAAACATTACCCCCAGTTTCGTTCGGCGCCCTCCCCCAGTTTCGTTCGGCGCCCTCCCCCAGTTTCGTTCGGCGCCCTCCCCCAGTTTCGTTCGGCGCCCTCCCCCAGTTTCATTCGGCGCCCCCCCCCCCCAGTTTCGTTCGGCGCCCTCGATCGTTTCTCTCTCCCCAATTAAAGTGACAGTACCGACAAATTTTAATCTTTAAAAAAAACTACTTGATGCAGGTTAAAAAAAACTTTGAATTTTTTGAACGGACAAAATTATGATATTTCGTTTAGTTTGGTATAAGCAGTTGGACTATACAAACTTTAAGGACGAAACTAAGCTGGGGCTAAGAGCACACCCTCGGCGTTCCACTACCAGATTGAATTTATGGGTATATATGGCTGAGGCGACGACGGTGAATTTCAATCAACCCCCTCCCCCCCCCCCTCTAAATTCATATCTTTAACAGCTTAGTAATCACCTCTTATTTGAAATCGGTGCAAAATTTGTTTATGTTACGGTAGTCAAATATACTGTAGATGACTTGTAAGGAATGCATAATATAAAAACAAATGTTGCAATAAGGGACTAAACTTATTTAATGCGTAATCCTTAGCCGTGATACAACCCGGGACTAACAACAAAAACAGCCCATCCAGTGCCCGGGAATAACAACAAAAACAGCCCATCCAGTGCCCGGAATAACAACGAAAACAGCCCATCCAGTGCCCGAGAATAACAACGAAAACAGCCCATCCAGTGCCCGGGAATAACAACGAAAACAACCCATACAGTGCCCGGGAATAACAACGAAAACAGCCCATCCAGTGCCCGGGAATAACAACGAAAACAACCCATACAGTGCCCGGGAATAACAACGAAAACAACCCATACAGTGCAAAAGCAATTGAAAATTAGCCACATTTTAAGGTGAATATACGAACTTGATGAACCTACAGCGGTAGTCAGTCAGCACAACCAGGCTGAGCAGCACAAAGAGGCCAAGCAGAACAAACAGGCTGAGCAGCACAAACAGGCCGAGCAGCACAAACAGGCCGAGCAGCACAAACAGGCTGAGCAGCACAAACAGGCCGAGCAGCCCAAACAGGCTGAGCACCATATGTAGTTTTCGGAGCCTTGTCCAGTTAATGATGAACTCCCCCTGCTTTTTGTATTGGTGACATCATCGAAGTAGAAGTGAGAAAACTATTGAGAATGAGATCGACTTGTTGCTCCTAGCAGACCTTGTACATAGCGTTGAGGCGGAGGGTCCTCTCCTCCATGCAGACCTTGCACATATCGTTGAGGATACAAGGATGATACAAGATACCAACACTGGCCTAGAAAGGAGGATACAAGATACCAACACTGGCCTAGAAAGGAGGATACAAGATACCAACACTGACCTAGAAAGGATGATACAAGATACCAACACTGACCTAGAAAGGATGATACAAGATACCAACACTGACCTAGAAAGGAGGAGGTGGAGAAGAGGTCACGGGGCAGCATTTTTGACATGGCAATTTTTTGTGTCGTGGGGGAGGGGGGCAGCATTTTTGTGATGGGGGTGGTAAGTGGCATATTCAGTCCACTACATATGCTGTAAATGAATTATTTTGTGTGTGTATTCTGTAGGCATTGTGTGTGTATTCTGTAGGCATTGTGGTTTTTGTGAATTTGGGGCGGCAAAATTAATGACTCCCCCCCCCCTTCCCACCGGGGCGTCACAAGCTCTAGTTATTATATTGCATACCCAGAAATAATTTGAAATGTTCGTTTGAACTAGTTTGTTGTGTTCTCTGTGTTTGTTGTGTTCTCTGTGTTTGTTGTGCTCTCTGTGTTTGTTGTGCTCTCTGTGTTTGTTGTGCTCTCTGTGTTTGTTGTGTTCTCTGTGTTTGTTGTGTTCTCTGTGTTTGTTGTGCTCTCTGTGTTTGTTGTGCTCTCTCTGTTTGTTGTGTTCTCTGTGTTTGTTGTGTTCTCTGTGTTTGTTGTGCTCTCTGTGTTTGTGGTATTCTCTGTGTTTGTTGTGCTTGGAGTTGGAGTATGAAGATGTAAACACACATTTTGGAACGCATAAAAATACGCTTCAAACGTATGAAAACAAAAATAATATTCTTTAGAACAACTCTTTGGAGATATTAAAGTTGTTGTTGCTGCTGTTCGTCGACAGTGATTCATACCCCGAGTCAGCAGCTGAGAGTTGTTTGTGGCGCGCATAACTCTGTGAGACTACAGAATATGCCATCGGCTCGTAAACACGAGTTACAATATTTACACATTTTGTTATTACCGGTAATTACTCAAGCTCGTAGCCGTCTTGTGTTCGTACAAGAAAGACATCAAATAACAAAGTACGTGGACATAAAAATGTTGTTGCAAAATTTAATTTTTTTTAAAGTAATTGTCCGGCATCCACGAAAAAGTAATGTATGATGAATGTAAATAAAAGCCCGCCATAAATAAATATTTATTACTACAAAAAAATAAATAATAATAACTGCACAACAGTAAGTTTATTGGGGTAAAAATCTAAATTTGATACGGTACTCCATAAGTTACCAACCCCTACACACACCCACATTATTCAAAGCTCAAAAAAATAAATTTAAAAAATAATTAAAATAATAATAGAAAATAATTAAAAAAAGAAAGTTTAAAGATAAATAAATCATAATAATAAATAAATATTTACAAAATATTTTAAAACGAAAAAAGGACAAAACCAACCTTCATCGCCATTGTTGAAGTTTGCATCAAGTAGTTTAAGGGTGCTATTTAATATATTCAATTTTAGTTTCAAAAAGTATTTTGCTGTCAACCTTTTTATTTTATGATTATTTTGCTGTCAACCTTTTTATTTTATGATTATTTTGCTGTCAACCTTTTTATTTTATGATTATTTTACTGTAACCTTTTTATTTTATGATTATTTTACTGTAACCTTTTTATTTTATGATTATTTTGCTGTCAACCTTTGTATTTTATGATTATTTTACTGTAACCTTTGTATTTTATGATTATTTTACTGTAACCTTTTTATTTTATGATTATTTTACGGTCAACCTTTTTATTTTGTGATTATTTTACTGTAACCCTTTTATTTTGTGATTATTTTACTGTAACCCTTTTATTTTATGATTATTTTACTGTCAACCTTTTTATTTTATGATTATTTTGCTGTCAACATTTTTTTTTAAAAATTTATTTTATATCCATTAAGTAAACTCCATAGTAAATAGATAACGTGTAAATAAAAGGCACCAACTTCTAACACAGTTCACATGGAGTTTTGTGAAATAACAAACTCACAGCAGCAATTCTGTTTATTTGTTTCTTTTAAATTTAAAAAAAAAAAAAATTAAATAGCACCCTTAAACAAATAGATCTACGTTTAATAATAATATTAAAAAAACAACTTCTAAAACAGTTTACATGGAATTATGTCAAAAACAAACTCACAGTCAGTGATGAATTAGTCCTCGCCGAGAGATGGTGTTGTCCTCATTGAGAGACGGTGTTGTCAAGGTCTTGCACAAAATGACACAATTTAATTAGCTGTCTCTCCAAACAAGGACGAGGATTCTCAAGCTGTTTGTGTTTTAAACTGTTCCCTGTTTGTGATCTAAGCCCCTTTTATAAACTCTCCCCTTGTTTTTATGACATAGTTAGTTTGATTTTTTTTTTTTTTTTTTGATAAAGGTTAATAACTCTTCTTGTTGGCATGTCAGAATGCGTGCCCTTTGCTGTTTTGTTTCGGATATTATATCAAGAGATAGAAGATTTAAACAGTTCAAATGATGTTGCCCGCAGCACAGCGTGGAAACATTGAATACTAAGGCAAATATAGTGCACAACTTTTGTGTCGCCGGCGCGCACTTTAAATTATTGCGCCCTCAAAAATTTGGGGTAAGTTTCCTTTCCATATAGTGTTACTGTGTCACACACCTTCACCAAAGGTATACGCCTGCACCAACGTCTTTTAAATTGTCCTTTTTATCCTCTAAAATATGCACCCATTTTTAACCCACAACTAGCTGAAGTATGTCTTTGGACTAACGTAAAAGCTGATTCGTTTTTATCTAATTTAATTTTTGTTTTTTTTTCTTTTGTTTAGTAATTTTTGTTGTTGCAATTTTTATCAAAACCACAGGTTGTTTGATTTTTTTTTAATGAGGATCTCCTTCTAATGTGCTGTAGTTTCTACTCAATCTTTGACACTAGACTAACCCGTGCCCCCCCCCACCCCCCGCCCCTTTATCTGGTTTACCTGGTTGACTGTTCTGTCACCGTAAAACCCTTCGTCCACAGTTTACCTGCGTCACGCCAGACAGGGAAATGGGCCTTTATCTGGTTGACTGTTCTGTCACCGTAAAACCCTTCGTCCTCAGTTTACCTGCGTCACGCCAGACAGGGAAATGGGCCTTTAAACAACAAACACACACACATACACATACGCAAAAAAAAAAAACACCAAAAAAAACACACAAAAAAACAAAACAACACCAGAGTTGAGACAGTGGGGAGCATGGAAATGAAGGGTCTTCCCAAGTAACAGTAACAGTAACGCACAGCTAAACAGGTCTTCTCAACGCTATAAAGCAGCTTCGAGTTGATTTGTCAGCCATTACCCACAAGGAGATATCTCTCTCAACGTGTTCATGTTTCCCCCCACGTACAGTTAAAGTTTAAAGTGTTAACATTTCAATACGATTGATACATTTCCTGCTATCAGGTCTTATATTTTAATCTGTTTTAATTAAGGAAGCAATCTTCTGACGGCGAAACAATCTGATGACATTTTTTTAAAAAAGGAATTATTGTTTTAAATTGTTGAATTTTATGATATCTAAATATACGTGAGGCATTGAATGGTCAGTTTTTATCCACACAAAAAATCAAAGAGAGGCCAACGCGTGGAGACCGCAACCACACAAACTTAACGGGCACGAGTTGACGTCACAATGGGAATCTCACGACACATTAAAGGTAATCTTTTGTTTCATTGATTATTATTTTAAATTTATTTATTTATTATTATGATTATGTTTTTGTGTTGGGGTGGGGTGAAATAGTCTGATAGATACATTGTTCATAACGCATGTGTCAACCTGGGGCCCTAATGCTTCTCCTATACATTACTCTATTTGAGAAGAGATGGGTGCGGTCTCGTTGCATTACTTTGCCCAGGGGTTCCGTTACTGTTGAGACGGCCCTGTGTTTTAATCCGCGTCATAAGCATTTTGTTGACATATTTTTTAAAAAAATTAAAAAGAATTGATGCCATCAGGGATTCTCACGGTGGGTCAGGCGGGCCTCATAATCACACGGGCCTTAAAATGTACACTTACATATTAGACGCAAAAAGTGTCCTCGTTTCATAGCTATTTTAATTGTTTCTATAGTATAGTAGTTACTATCCTAATGCCTCATTTTTATTTTACTTAGTTTACATGTTTTTAATAATTGTAAAGCGCTTAGAGCTTTATGGTAAGCGCTATATAAAAATGCCTAAATAAATAAACAGTCGCTAATAATCATTCTTGACGCGTTACCAAAGGTGAAAAGTCGAAGAAATACTTGAAATGTCATGCGTTTAAATTGATCTAAATTGTTAGATTAATGATAATCTTTATACATATATATATATATATGCCAGAATTCAATATGCAAAGTGTAATCACAACAGATTTCCACTTACTTGGATCAATAAAAAAGAATCGTGTCTTTTACTATCTAAAACAGGCGATTTGGATTTTAATAGATACGGTGGGCGCCTGCCAAGATGTTTCCTATGCTTAAATCATTTGACTTTAAGAAAATAAGAACTGGAAACTGATACGCTATTCATTTATATATAGTTTTGGGGTTTTCCCACAGTTGACCTCATTTAGGGGCGTCACTTTGCTTTGAGTAAAGAGGAGACAAGTGGGCCTTCTAAAAGACAAACTTTGTCATGTGTTCCCTTTCTTTTCTAGAAGCGACGACTCGTAATTATTTTCGCACTTATTCAACTTGTAATTACTTGGAATTTTGGCTTGGTTTTGCATGCGTCATAGTTTTACTTCTTCCATGTGATGACATTTAGACAACACCACAGCAAGGTCTCCCCGTAAAGCGATACCATCGAAACGTGAATACCAAGTTGCGATAAATTAACATCTGATTTCAATATACGATGTATCTTATTCCAATATCTTATTTCAATATCTCATTTCCATATCTCATTTCAACATTCCATTTCCATATCTCATTTCATTATCTAATTCCAACATGCTACTTCACAAACTCTTTAATCCCACCACAGTTCTTCTCTCGCTGATCACGGCGGCAGCGGCGATGTCACCTTTCAATCCGTCCTTGACCTATTGTGAAACTGACCCGGAACTGCAGAGGATGCTGCTGTTCTCGTGCTTCTTGGAGCAGGGTTTTTCCCAAGTGGAGAGCACGTCGCTGTTCACTGTAAACCTTGAGTTCATATGCAGGTGGGTAGGCCTACACTTCACCGTTGTCAATGCGCACACTAGCCAGATAATGCCTGGTATCCTATGTTCTAGGTTAGGTGTGTAAAATAAACAATCAGAGACGCATCGAGGGGGTGTGGAAAGACATGTCACGTGACGTGGGCGCCAAGCGAAGTGTGGTCCGATATCAACGAAACGGACAAATGAGTTTGATACTTGTAAAAAAATATTTGTTCATTTATTACTAAGTTTACCTGCATTGATTAAACTACAAAGCGTTATTTTCTTCAACTTACTTAAAATTCCGCGTATACTATACCATAAATAAATATTGAAAATATTTATGAAAAAAAAAAGATTTATCGAGCTTGATAAATCTATTTTTTACCCATGGAAAGACCTAAAATTACGTCCATTAGATCTTCCCGGTTGCGATATGTGCCCGCAGTATGCCTCTATATACAGTATCATATAGATTACATGATACATTTCAGATCACCTCTTTGGTTACAGGTTTAATACAACATCAACCGTACGAGAAAAGGGGGTGTGGGGAGGGGGAGCAACGCTTACCAACAATACTTACATAGCTTCTATAGGGGGAGCAACGCTTACCAACAATACTTACATAGCTTCTATAGGGGGAGCAACGCTTACCAACAATACTTACATAGCTTCTATAGGGGGAGCAACGCTTACCAACAATACTTACATAGCTTCTATAGGGGGAGCAACGCTTACCAACAATACTTACATAGCTTCTATAGGGGGAGCAACGCTTACCAACAATACTTACATAGCTTCTATAGGGGGAGCAACGCTTACCAACAATACTTACATAGCTTCTATAGGGGGAGCAACGCTTACCAACAATACTTACATAGCTTCGAATTAGTCGCTGACTCTTGGAGGCACAGGGGACTTAATCATTTGGGCAACTTTTCCGATCAAATCTATGTCTTTCTTAGATTAGGTCTTCATACTATCTCCTCTGTTTGAACTCGACACATGGTGTTTAACACAAAGCCCTGAGAACAATAAACCAATTGTTGCTACTATGTTGTTTACAAACCGGTTTTTCATCATTCCAACGACATATTTGCCAGAGGCGATGCCCGCAGGCCAAGAGACACACCTACAATGTTTATGTATGCATATTTATAACACATCTCGATCGTGGATCTCGTGGATCCATCAGAAGCTGTTCTACTCTGCACTTTCGAAACACTTCGTAACACCTTTGCAACCTTTGTAACAATTACGTAACACTTCCCTAACACTACGTAACCCCTCGTAACTGTATCAAAGGCTCCCTCACCCCAAACACATTTTTTACGTTGAGCCTTTTTCATTTGCATGTGAAAAGCAAAACAAACTAATAATAATAATAATAATAATAATAATAATAATAATAATAATAATAGTAATAATAATAGTAATAATAATAATAATAATAATAATAATAATAATAGTAATAATAATAGTAATAATAATAATAATAATAATAATAATAGTAATAATAATAGTAATAATAATAGTAATAATAATAATAATAATAATAATAATAATAATAATAATAATAATAATAGTAATAGTAATAATAATAGTAATAATAATAATAATAATAATAATAATAGTAATAATAATAGTAATAATAATAATAATAATAATAATAATAGTAATAATAATAATAATAATAATATTAATAATAATAATAATAATAATAATAATAATAATAATAATAATAATAATAATAATAATAATAATAATAATAATAATAATAAAATAAGCATCAGCCCAATACAACGACTATGATATCAAAAGGCAACTATCGCCAAAGATTTCATTTTGACTATTTCAAGAAGAAGAAAGTATGTCCATTTCGACACAATAATAAGATGAGATGAGATTCTTTTAATAATTCAAATACATGGAAGTGGAAGAGCTTTTTTTTTTTAACTCCAATGTACACATTTCATTTTCAGCACATCGATCAATATTTCTTACCAAGACAAACATTTGTAAACTAGATCAAGACATCTACAAGTGTTTTTCAAGCGAAAACAAAAAAGAGCCGTAATATTCCATGGAACTTGACTCGGTGATAATGTTGACTTTAACAGTGTTGGTTTTCATGTTATTGACAGCCGGTGGCGCACGCTGTTCAAGCCTTAAATATTGGGAATTAAATAATTATTCTTTTCATCTTTATGTCTTAACTTTGAGGGAAAGAATTCGCGCTTATCGAGTTCGTCTGAGGCGACTGTGATGAAGAGGGTGTGCAGCCACTTAGATTTTTTTTTTAGAAATGTATTTGACTTCAAATAATTCTTCAAGTGAAGTTAGTTTTTTTTAAATAATTTTTCTTTTGTTTATTTGTTTGTTGTTGTTGCGATAAAAGTTTCTCTCTTGATAAATCTGTTTATTCGTTATTGAAAGCTACAAATGTGTTCATCCACAGGTGGTGTGTCCATCCACTGGTGGTGTGTCCATCCACTGGTGGTGTGTCCAATCCACTGGTGGTGTGTCCATCCACTGGTGGTGTGTCCAATCCACTGGTGGTGTGTCCATCCACTGGTGGTGTGTCCATCCACTGGTTGTGTGTCCAATCCCCTGGTGGTGTGTCCATCCACTGGTGGTGTGTCCAATCCACTGGTGGTGTGTCCATCCACTGGTGGTGTGTCCATCCACTGGTGGTGTGTCCAATCCACTGGTGGTGTGTCCATCCACTGGTGGTGTGTCCATCCACTGGTGGTGTGTCCATGGTGATATTTAATACTGACAATAAGAACTTGAATAAAAATATATTCTTTGGAGGATCATCATCATACGCAAAAAAATAAAATAGCGCATTTTCAAATACAGCGCACAACACATACAACCACGTGACATCAAAACAAAATGAAAATTATAAAATGAAGAAAAAAAAAACAGTCCAGCGAAACAAATCATGGCATTTGGTGAGTGGCATTTGGTGAGTGGCATTTGGTGAGTGGCATTTGGTGAGTGGCATGTGGTGAGTGGCATGTGGTGAGTGGCATTTTTAGTGAGTGGCATTTGGTGAGTGGCATGTGGTGAGTGGCATGTGGTGAGTGGCATTTGGTGAGTGGCATTTGGTGAGTGGCATTTGGTGAGGGGCATGTGGTGAGTGGAATTTGGTGAGTG